>CM039587.1:32637523-32700016 GCA_022457205.1 Saccharum spontaneum | reverse complement strand
AACCCATGCAGCACCAGCGGACGAAGCATGTGGAGATCGACCTCCACTTTGTCCGTGATCGGGTGGCCATGGGCGAGGTGCGGGTTCTTCATGTTCCGACGACCTCTCAGTTCGCGGACATCTTCAACAAAGGCCTCCCGTCCTCGACCTTCGCCGAGTTTCGCTCCAGCCTCAATATCACCGGTGGCTAGTTGCGTCTGTAGGGGGTTGTATGTGTTCTTTCTTGTTCAGCCTCGAACTCCGCTGCGCCGGTAGTTCAGACTGCTGGGGGGTGTTGGAGTATGTGTTTAGGCCCATGAGGCTATGGCCCATGTATGGAACCTATATAGCTACCCTTCTAGGGTTAGCCCAATCTAATGGAAATCATTCCCTAACATAAAGTTATAGGGTACAAAATATCATTATTGGATATTTCACATAATCCCAAATTCCAATGGACACCAATGTTATGAAATGGTTATTGAAAGAAAAAAGTCTACTGTGGACTACTTAACCCCCTCAACTAATGAAACGGTCTATTCTATTCCCTGAACTTTCCAAAACTGGTCAAATTACCCCCTAGACGGTTTTCAGACGGTGAGTTTGCTACAGAGGTTTTGTCTTATGTGGAGTCCAACAAAATTAGATTTTTTATTTTATGATTTTCCTGTGATTTACTATGATTTTTCAAAGATTCAGCCGAAATAAATAAAAAAAGAAAAGGCAAAACCGCCGGGACTGTAGCAATCCCACGGTTACTGTACCAAATCCGCCGTTTCAAAACCGCCTGGGGGTAATTTGACCGATTTTGGAAGTTCAGAGGGTAGAATAGACCGTTTCATAGTTGAGGGGTTAAGTAGTCCACCCCCATAGTTAAGGGGGTGAAGTAGATTTTTTCCTTATTGAAATATTACCTGGAGCTGGTTTTGCAAAAAGTCTAGGACCAGAGGTGCTATTATATTGGTTCCTGAAAGAGATTGTGTGGAATGGTTCAATTGATTAGAGGAGAGCCGTATTACACATATGCTGAGGAGACCAGATCCTGTGGTTTATAGAAACACCACCAATCAAGGATCACCTCATACTCTCTAACAGACTAACCACATTGACTGGGCAGGCTGGCTGTACATGCCTAGCTCTAAACCCATGCACACTAACCATATTGACTGGGAAGGCCGGCTGTACACGCCTGGCTCTAAGCCCATGGACACACGTGTACACAGCATCCTCTAACAGTTCCCTTCCTATGGGTTTGATTTGTCCATCTTAAATTCTGATTTTGAATCTGACCAGGTGCTCATGAAAAGACAGTAATTGCCAGTCCGCACCTGAAATCACTTTCTGTCATAATCCAATACTTATTAAACTAATTTAAATGCCACCACCCACCAGACTGGGAGCACTTGTCAAATCAAAGCATGTGGATGTGCACTTTGGATTTTCAGAAATACCTTGTTTACTTAGCTTTGTTAACTCATGATATCCATTGAATTGTTTACTTAGCTTTGTTAACTCATGATATCCATTGAAGGGGCATATACACTTCTCTTGATGATTAATTGGATATGCAACTCATTGGATATAATGCTCTTAAGTGTATTATTGTGTTCCTCGCTTACATTACATCAAACTGCTCTTTGAAATGATTGTCATCTTTTTAAAAGAATAAATGATTGCCACAGAATTCCTGCACCACTTTGGTGTTGATTATTCAGCAAATATCAAGCGATTCACCGAAGTAAAGTATCTGAGAATCACAATAACTTCATTCAATTTCCTGTATGCAGGTGATGGCTAGTGATGGCCTATGGGATATGGTAAGCAACGAGGATGTGCTGTCGATAATCAAGGACACAGTTAAAGAGCCTGGAATGTGCTCCAAGAGGTTGGCCACGGAGGCTGCAGAGCGGGGCAGCAAAGACAATATCACTGTCATTGTTGTGTTTCTTCGCCCCGTCTCCACAGCTGAGCGAATATACTGACTGACCACCGAAAAGCTTTTCTCATTAACTTCAGTTGGCCATACTGCACGCCTTCGGCTGTTAACTCGCAAATTTTTTATTCGATCTACATCGGTGCAGAAGAAAAGAAGCTATACATTCATTCTTGTGTTTGTATAGAATCCGAAAGAAGAAATAATACCCAGATAGCAGCCTCTTCTGCAATTTTTGTTTTCAATCTTTTGCAACATTTCTCGTGTGTAAACTATACAAGCCAAATGCATATACACAGGAATTTTTTCAGCTGTAAAAGAAGAACACAGAATAAATACTCTGTATTAAAAGTATACTGAGCCTTTGAGGTGAGGATATGTCTCTTGAAAATTGTGGAAATTCGCAGCCTGTTCGCTCGAGCTTTCAGCCGCTTATTTTCAGCCAGCCAGCAGTATTTTTCTCACAATAAATCAGCTAATAGTATTTTCAGCCGCTTATTTTCAGCCAAGCGAAAAGGCCGTTGCTCTAGTTCATCGGACCGTTTGTGGAACATGCAAATCATTATCCTTATCTGACAATATAATATCCTTTTTTTTAGAGGGACAATACAATATCCTAGTATAAATGAGTCTTGCCCATTGGTGTCACGAGAGATTCGGACAAACAAGTTAAGATGACGAAACAAATTTTCTTTTATTGATAATTATAACAATATCCTCTTATTCCTTTTCTTTGTGTATATACAGGAGGCCCCATCCGTTGATGAAGCCCACGCAACATCACTACTAGTAGTAGTATAATACAAAACTTCACTCACGCACTCATAATAAACGAATGATACCATCAACAACTTGCAGCATCTACCATGGAATATACAGCGAAACTGTGATCCCCGTTGCGTGTAAATAAAACGAAAGAACATCATGCTTTTCACAGGAGCAAAACAATTCGGATAAGTACAGCGACCTGGACTTTTGTGAATGGGATAGATCGCCATTGACCACTGACAGGTCAAGTTTTTCCTAGCATACAGCAGAATACAGTATAGCGAGTACTGTACGCGCCCAAAGGATTTCGAGAAAGTCCAACAGCGAACCTGAAAATTCGGAGAGACTAGATTGATTTAGTGCCAGCTCAGATCCAGCAACATCTATTATTCTCGAGCTGAAATCAGAATAATATAATATTTGTTGAATGGTGGCCATGTTTACAGCCTTGCGTCCAAGAAAACCAAAACGTTTTGAGCCGTACCAGAAGACAGCAATATCTTGCAAGAAAGTGACACCGAATAAAAAAAGCTACCTACGTCTTCATTGATCACGCATTTGTGTTTAATTGAACATTATGCGTAAAAGTGAAGTTGCTTCTTGTATGCCTTCGATAAACTCTCTATTGAAGCAAAGATTTTCAAATAAACATGTGATTGCTTGCAGGTTATCCAAACATTAGATATATACAGACTTTTTGTACTGACCATAAGCAGCATTCAATTGAAGAAATTTATCTATGATGGTATGATGTGTTTTCTTTTGTTTGGTTTAGACTTGCGTATGCTAGGAGAACACACCATCTACCTTTACAAAAAGAAATCCAGTTTTGCTTATGTTAATGCTGGCTTTCAGGAGAGATCAAATCAGCATGATGAATAGTTGGTGACAGAACAGAACTAGAGCATTCCGTTCACAAATCAAAGGTCCCACTCCCTCCAAGTATTTGTTTACATTTGAGAATTGAAGCAACACTACAAAATATTTTGCTAGAACATCACTAATAAACAGTTGTGAAGTTGTGGTACAGGTGTAGCCACAGGCCAGCAGAGAGAGAGAGAGAGGGAATGGGCAGGTAAGTGGTTCATCAAACCTTGTTCTTTTGGCATGCTCATGTATGTGTGACTAGTAATGGCAGCTTGGCTTCCTCGCTTGATCCTTTTCTGAAGTAGGCATACAGCATCAACTGCACGATACCCAGTATGGTTCCAATACCATTTGGAATCTGAAATAGTGAAACAACCAAGATGAGCACAACTAACAGACATGCAGTTAGACGCCCTTCCAATCCAAGCAAAAGATTCAACCAACAAATAGGAAACTTGAACCGTACATATATGAAGAAATCACGCAGCAGCACTCCGTATCCGAAGAATGATGCACTCATCAGAAACATAGATAATGACAAGTAGAAGGGCATGTATTCCACGCTCTTCGTCCTGATGACCAGATTCTGCCAAACAATAACGGAATGAGTAGGGATCATTCACCAAAAGGTCCTAAAACAAGACGTGGCCAAATCAAAGCCTAACAGTGTAAGGTAAGGATATGCAAAATAAATATTCGTCACAACCCGTAAGAATAAGAACTCACGATGATTGACAAGGGGGACGCGAACATGAATATGAGGGATGCGACGCTGAGATATCCGACGAACATCTGCCGGGTTTGGTGATCCAACAAAGCCAAACTAACAAACACAATCAGTCCGAACACCACAAAGACGGCGGCCAGGAGAGCAGAGACCTTGAGCTGCAAACAAGGACAGGAATTCATTCAGTATCTATTTATGCTAATGAATAAAATCACACAGGACAAGCAAGAACGCAGACGGGCACCCACCCTCTGCTTGGCGTCGGCGAAGGCGATGAAGACGGCGGTGTAGGCGAGCTGGAAGACGGCGCCGATGGAGTTGACGGTGGCGACGAGGACGACGCCGTAGGAGACGAAGGGGAGGCCGTACCACATGCAGATGAGGCAGTTGAGCAGCGAGTAGATGTACGGCATGGCCGAGAACTGCTCCGTGGACCCGTTCCGGACGATCCGCTTGAATGTGGGGCTGCAATGCAAGCGACGGGCATTTACAGCTGGAACCGATTGAGGACGAAAAGAAGGGGGGAAATCCGTCCTCTTGATTTGAGAGTAATCTGACAGCTCAATCAGCAGAAAGAGGGGAGGGGCTTACAGTGGGGAGATGAAGAGCACGAAGGCGAAGACGTTTCCTGAAACGACGAATCACAAACAGCAATCAGCGATACTATGGGATGACGAGGAACTGCCGAGAACTCTAGCAATCCAATTCAGCAGCAAAGGTTTGGAATCCAGGACCTAGAGCGAGAAGGGGAAGCAAGAAGAACAAATAGAATGTCGGCTGGGTGGCTAAGGATAAGTACTGACCTGCGATTCCGGCGCCGTAGCAGCAGAGGTGGCGGTAGGACGAGTCGGCGACGAAGCTCGTCAATGCCGGATCACCCCAATCCATGGTGCCTGGACGTCGAGGGAAGATACTTGCTCCGCAGGCCTGCAGCACGGGCGTGCTCCGCTCGGATCTGAGTATATATTAGCCGGAGGCAGGAGCGGGCGCGGCGGCAGAGCCGCGAGCAGCAGCGGGGCGGGGGCGGCTGTCTGTCAGCAGCCGGGGTGGGGGATTTCGCTTGTTTTGCTTTCCAATTCCTTCCCGGTCGATCAGGGTCCTCGTCAGCCATTTGTACTGGATGGAATAGGCAGCACATGTGGGATTTGTTTTGTGGATACCATTATCCTCTTACGTCTCATGGGGATGGGGTGGCGACGACGACGACGGCGACGGCGACAGGAGGGACGAGGTGAGTCCGTCCGCTCCACGCTTCCATCCATCCAGGCGCGTGGTTGATTGCGGCCACGCAGGGCCGGCTCTATAATTTTAAAGGCATTTGGGTAAGCAAGAAGATAAAAATTTGTTAAATTAATTTTTAATATCAAAATTACAATATATATAGTACAAATAATAAAAATTATTTTGCAATATATGTATAGCTCGTAAAACATAACAGTAGTGTAATGTAACAAAAAAAACTAAAATCAGATCAACGTCCTTGTCGTTGCCAGTCACCGGGTGAGGAGCGAATCGGATGTGCGTCGGCGTCTCTTCTCCTCAACCAGAATAACACGTTGATGAGCGAGGTCATGGCAGCAGGAAACGATCAAACCAAACGTCGTCTGCACTTCGCTCGATGATCCAGGTTACGTAGAATAGAACTAGAAGGAAAAGCTACCTATGACTTGAGCTAGTTTGTGATGGACCTTCAAATGCTTATTATGTCAAATAAAAATTATATGTACTTCCTCCGTCCATAAAAATATGCAACTATGGGTTGCGTGCCAGAAAAAATAGTTCACGTTTGACCAAGTTTATAGTGAATAATATTCATATTTATAGCTCCAAATCAATTTATTATGAAAATATATTTCATAATTAAACTAATGATATTTATTTAATATCATAAATATTAATATTTTTTATCTATAATTGGTCAAAGTTAAGATACTAAAACGTGATACTGTGCTAGAATTACATGTTTTTCTGAACGGAGGGAGTACTAATTACCTATATGGTCCTGGAGCCCCAGCTCCATGGGCTCGGCGGTCGCACTGCCTGCCCACCTCTTAGAGCTGGCCCTGCGGCCACGGCCACGGACAAGGTCGTTGCCACTCGGATCTTCGAGCTAAAGGTTTCCGGAGAAGGATCCCGAGTTTTTCCATGTTTTGTCGCAAGAACCATATGGATGTTGACCACACAATCCGTTTGTGTCATGATATGCGCCTTTTTTTTTTATTAAAACACACAGGCAAACGTTACCAAGAGAACAACGATTTTGCTATTGGTCATAAATGCAAAATAGGACACTGGTATTAATCCAAAAATCATTTCCATTACATATAGTACAATAAAATGTAAATATTAAATTAGCATCACTACTTCTTTGGTACGATAGATGTTAATAGTTTTCTCTATAAACTAGTTAAATTTAGCAAAGTTTTTTTTGAACACAGTGGCAGGAGCTATACCTTTTAATTAAGAAAAAATAAAATTAATCCTTTAATTAAGAATAAATAAGAATGATTCGGTTTATGAGGAAACCAAGGCCTAAAAAAACTATATAATTGCATAGTTTATTTTAAAAATTCTAGTACAAAAATTCTAAATACGATAACCAGACAACTGACCCTAAGCACCTCACTTACACACAGAGATGGCACAACCGACGCAGCCCACTACACATTATTATTGTTGAGCTTATCAACAAGCCGCGACCTCCAGAGAAAGCCGCCACACAATATAGTTTGACTTGTGAGTTGTAACAAACTCAGAATTCCTCGTACTTGTTGACAAGTAGAGTAGTTAACATGTGTTCTATTCATCAATTCATACTAGATAAGTGCTTTTTCTCGGTTGATAGTAGCATTAGCTTGAAATGTTATAAAAAAGAAAAAATATTTCTTTTTTCCTTGATATTAATCATACAACCATCAAGATCTATACTAGCTTATATTAAAACATACATATCTATGGGTCCGTTCTCTTTAACTACTTAGTAGCCACAACGCCACAGCTGCGGGTTTTCTTCGATGACTGAATAGTAGCCGTAGGAAGAGGGTTTTTTTTTACAACAACTTTTAAAATATAATGTTAAAGTACAATAGAATTCCCAGATTATAGATCACATTCAAGTAAAAGCTACTACTTATCTGCCTGTGTAGACATAGGTAATGCTTCCATCAGAGGCGCGGGGCCCGTCAGGGCCACAGGAGCAGCAGCCACAGCGCTACTGCAGCTAGGCCATCCGAGCAAATTGTATATCAATTGATATGTTTGTGTTTTGTCACAAAATTTGGAATGTATATTCGCGCAAGCACTCTACTAATAATAGCCGAGCAGGACCGTGTTAGATATAATTGGCAAAGGTCTTAATAAAATTTGACATGCGTGTGTTGCATATATGTGAGTGTGTGGAGCAAACCATCCTGTGCTTCATTAACATTAAAATGCAAGAGGATAGAGCACACCATCCTGGAGCAATTTTAAAGGTAACTACTAGAAAATAGTGGAAATGAATGAAAGTGGCATAACACATTTTTTGATCAGTGCTTGTTTATTTGTTGCGCTCCAATCCATATAAGTTGAGAGGGATTGAGTGGATCAACAGAAATTTAGTGGACTTCAAAGGTTTGTGAGGCTCATGCCCAATTGTCCACCTTTTATTTGTTGGAGAGCGAGTTTCGGAGTATGATGTCTTATCTTTTTGTTGGAAAATAATAGGTGTCGGTTCAACATTTCTTTTGCTTTGACATATGGGATAGTTTTGAGCTATGTCCGTAACAATTTTGACTAAAAAAAATGCAGTCAATACAGCCAAAACCACACCTGTGATCCAAGTTAATTTATGGATTTTTTAAGTCCACCTATGAGATACACAAGTGTAAGATCATTATTATTAGAACCATCATACTTGCTTATCATCGATGAACTGATCGAATTAACCAACCAAAGTTGGCCTCTATCATTATATATTGAACGGAGAAAGAAGCCTATATGAGGGTTGATTGGTAGTAAAAGCTCGTAGCAAAACCGTAATATAGGTTGGTTTTAAGATTGGGTGCCAAAATCACCTGCTTTATCTACCTTGCTTGTGTCATAAAATGTAGTATTGATTAATTTTCATGTGGTTGTAGTTTCCATGAGAAGGTGAATTAATTAATTATCTCACTATCTTCTTTTTTAGAATTACACAGTACAACTCAGGTGCTCACAATACACATATACTCACTTCTATGAATACATACACGCAACCCTGTCCCTATGAGTTTTTTCAAAGACGGAGCTGACAAATTCTCAAGATGAGATTGACGAAGTCACCACAGACGTCTCGTTGTCGATGGAAACATCGTCTGCTGCTGAATGCACAGCAACATTAAATCCTTAAAAAATTCATTTATACAGGGAGTCGAATCTATGATCTAAAATACTACTAAAACTCTTATATCATACCCTTTCATTATCCACGTCACTGACATGGTACGAATTTGAAATTAACCTACTGCCTATTGGCCTAAGACGAGTCGCACTGGGTACGCTAAACGCGTACTGCAGGTCCGGATAGCGGACGGGGAGAGCTGCAGCGGCGTCCGCTATCCGGCACGCTACCGCCGCGGATCCGCTATTCCCAGCGGAGTAGCGGACATCCGCTACTTGCCGCCGTGGCGCGGGGCCCACACGGCCCGAGCTCCGTCCGCGCCACGAGGGGGGAGCGGAGGAAGAGGAGGAGCAGGGATGCCGCCGCTGCGCCGTCCTCCGTCGCCACGCCGAGCACCGCGCCACGCCGGAGCAGGGAGCAGGGAGGGGGCGGCCCGACATCCGCCGCCGTCGAGGAGATCCGCTGCTGACAGCCCTAGATCCGCCCACCGCCGCCGTGGAGCACGAGGAGGGCGCCGTGCCCGTCCGCCTCCCTCCGGTGCCCGCTGCCCTTGAGCCCTTCGCCGTCGATGTCGAGGAGCCGGGGATGGGGCGCGTCGGAGGAGTGGAGGCCGCCCAGCCCCGAGCTCCGAGCTCCACCGCGCCGAGCGGGCCTCCGCCACCGCTGAGCCGCCGGGCCTCCACCACAGCCGCGAGGGCGGAGTAGGAAGGAGCAGGGAGGCCGCGCCACTCGCCGCGCCTCCGCACGGCCGCCGCGCCTTCGCCCGCCGCGTCGCGATAAGGGGCGCCGCCGGTGAAGGGAGTGGGGAGGGGCGGCTCGCTGCGCGCTGTCGAGAGAGGGAGAGAACGGGGAGAGAGGGAGGCCGCCCGGGAGAGAGACAACGGGGAGGGAGGGATGGGCGTGGGGGGAGAGAGAGTGTGGGGGCCGGGATGGGGAGGGGTTTAAAAAAAAGAGGTGGTGGGTCCCACTGGAGATATAGAGGATGATATAGAGGATGGATGGATGCGAGAGAAAGTGGTATAGAGGAATGACTAGGATGGAATATTTTTTATAGAGGATGATATAGAGGATGAATGAGTGCGGATAGTCTAATAATTTTCTAGGATCCTGCATGGTTCCTGGTTCCTGTCCTACCCTCCTTTTCCTCTCTAGGTCGGGTGAGGTTGAAGGTTTGGCATGTCGCAAGCGGTTGGAATCATGCTGCTGGTGACTACTAGGACGGCTGACGAAGCGCACCTGCTCCGTCCGTGTCGCCTAGTACCTGCCGAGCTGCTTCTGCAGCGAAGTGATCGATCTACCTGCCTTCCCCACTGGTGCACGCGTGGCCGCTCTGCTTTTACCGGCATTTCGCATCGAAGGCCTTGTTTAGATTGGCTCAAAATTCTAAATTTTTTTATACTCTCTCCGTCACATTAATTTTTAGACATATGCATAGAGCATTAAATATAGATAAAAAAATAACTAATTACACAGTTTAGTTGTAAATTACAAGATGAATCTTTTAAGCCTAGTTAGTTCATGATTAGACAAAGTTTATCAAATACAAACAAAACATACTGCAGTGTTCAAATTGTAAAAATTTACTATCTAAACAAGGCCGAATTTTCCTTTCTACGGCTTTGCAGCTCTCCTCGTGGATGCCACGCGCCCTCGTCACCCCTTTTATCCGAGTATATTCCATGCTTTTTGCCGGGTTCACACATTGACGACCTCTCTCGCGTCAGCTGTCTCCGGTTTCGACTTGACTATCCGTGGATTATACATACACGTAGCCCTGTACATGGTTCGGCTTGAACCCGGCTCAACCCAGGAACCTGACCATGGTAGACCGTACTGAGAGGCCACGTACGGGCTGGTTTGTATCAGGTCCAAACCGCTATACCCATCGATTCATCTTCTTTTTGCCGTCGACGCCGCCGCCGCATGCTCCGAACGCCTCATCCTACGCCTCACGCTCCGTGGTTCCGCAAGTGCCGAGAAGCAATAGGGCGGATTCAGCACCATGGCCACTACCACGGCCTCCGCCACATCATGCCAACGAGCTGTTGCGAACACAACATGCGACACGGCCACCGGCGAGGAGCGGCCCGTGTTGACGGCCTTCGACGACACCGGAATGGGAGCCCCCGAGCCTTCTCCTCCCGCGGGGGCGGGGGCGGCTGTCTGTCAGCAGCCGGGGTGGGGGATTTCGCTTGTTTTGCTGGGCGTGTCGCCCGTGTTGGTTTTGGTTTGCTTTCCAATTCCTCCCGTCGATCAGGGTCCTCGTCAGCCATTTGTACTGGATGGAATAGGCAGCACATGTGGGATTTGTTTTGTGGATACCATTATCCTCTCCTGTCCTCGCTCGCGGCTCCTGCTGGGGCCGACCGGGCCTCTCACGTCTCATGGGGTGGCGACGACGGCGACGGCGACAGGAGGGACGAGGTGAGTCCGTCCGCTCCACGCTTCCATCCATCCAGGCGCGTGCTTGATTGAATCATTCGCGGCCACGGACGAGGTCGTTACCACTAGGATCTTCGAGCTAAAGGTTTCCGGAGAAGGATCCCGAGTTTTTCCATGTTTTGTCACAAGAACCATATGGATGTTGGCCACACGATCCGTTCGTGTCATGATATGCGCCTTTTTTTTAATTAAAACTATACAATTGTATAGTTTATTTTAAAAAAATCTAGTACAAAAATTCTAAATACGACAACCAAGCAACTGATCCTAAGCACCCCACTTACACACAGAGATTCACTTACACACAGAGATGACACAACCGACGGAGCCACTACACATTATTATTGTTGAGCTTATCACAAGTATCGGCAATAGCTCCAACCTCCCACAGCGAATATCAGTCAAAACCCCTAACATACCGCCGCCTACTCATAACAAGCCACGACCTCCAGAGAAAGCCGCCACACAATATAGTTTGACTTGTAAGTTGTAACAAACTCAGAATTCCTCATACTGGTTGACAAGTAGAGCAGTTAACATGTGTTCTATTCATCAATTCATACTAGATAAGTGCTCTCGGTTGATAGTAGCATTAGCTTGAAATGTTATAAAAAAAGAAAAAATATTTCTTTTTTCCTTGATATTAATCATACAACCATCAAGATCTATACTAGCTTATATTAAAACATACATATCTATGGGTCCGTTCCCTTCAACTACTTAGAGCACCTCCAGTGTACCGGTGAAATCGAACCGAGGGAGAAGAAAAGCAAACCGTGAACACTGGAGCACGCGAACCATCGTTGTCAGAGTAGAAAGCGAACCACACAGACGAGTCGAACTCTCCAGCATAAAATAATCAGCGTTGTACACACATGAGAAGAGAGAGACCAAACTGAGGGATGCAGAATCTTCCGCGTGGCACTTGCATGGTGAGTGGCGGGTTCTAGAAATCGATGCTCACACTGCACACATCGAACCATCTGACACTTGCATGCTCGGTTCGCTCTGCACACTGGAGCTGCCCTTAGTAGCCGCAACGCCACAGCTGCGGGTTTTCTTCGATGACTGAATAGTAGCCGTAGGAAGAGGGTTTTTTTACAACAACTTTTAAAATATAATGTTAAAGTACAGTAGAATTCCCATATTATAGAGCACATTCAAGTAAAAGCTACTGCTTATTTGCCTGTGTAGACATAGATGATGCTTCTGTCGGAGGCGCGGGGCCCGTCGGGGCCACAGGGAGCAGCAGCCACAGCGCTACTGCAGCTAGGCCATCCGAGCAAATTGTATATCAATTGATATGTTTGTGTTTTGTCGGAATATAAGATAATATAATAGGTCTTCACAAAATTTGGAATGTATATTTTCGCAAGCACTCTACTAATAATAGCCGAGCAGGACCGTGTTAGATATAATTGGCAAAGGTCTTAATAAAATTTGACATGCGTGTGTTGCATATATGTGAGTGTGTGGAGCAAACCATCCTGTGCTTCATTAACATTAAAATGCAAGAGGATAGAGCACACCATCCTGGAGCAATTATAAAGGTAACTACTAGAAAATAGTGGAAATGAATGAAAGTGACATAACACATTTTATGATCAGTGCTTTGTTTATTTGTTGCGCTCCAATCCATATAAGTTGAGAGGGATTGAGGTGGATCAACAGAGGTTTAGTGGACTTCAAAGGTTTGTGAGGCTCATGCCCAATTGTCCACCTTTTATTTGTTGGAGAGCGAGTTTTGGAGTATGATGTCTTATCTTTTTGTTGGAAAATAATAGGTGTCGGTTCAACAAACTAGATTTCTTTTGCTTTGACATATGAGATAGTTTTGAGCTATGTCCGTAACAATTTTGATTGAAAAATAATGCAGTCAATACAGCCAAAACCACACCTGTGATCCAAGTTAATTTATGGATTTTTTAAGTCCACCTATGAGATACACAAGTGTAAGATCATTATTATTAGAACCATCATACTTTCTTATCATCGATGAACTGATCGAATTAACCAACCGAAGTTGGCCTCTATCATTATATATTGAATGGAGAAAGAAGCCTATATGAGGGTTGGTTGGTAGTAAAAGCTCGTAGCAAAACCGTAATATAGGTTGGTTTTAATATTCGGTACCAAAATCACCTGCTTTATCTGCCGTGCTTGTGTCATAAAATGTAGTATTGATTAATTTTCATGTGGTTGTAGTTTCCATGAGAAGGTGAATTAATTAATTATCTCACTGTCTTCTTTTTTAGAATTACACAGTACAACGCAGGTGCTCACAATACACATATACTCACTTCTATGAATGCATACACGCAACCCTGCTCCTATGAGTTTCTTCAAAGACTGAGCTGACAAATTCTCGAGATGAGATTGACGAAGTCATCACAGATGTCTTGTTGTCGATGAAAACATTGTCTACCGCTGAATGCACAATAGTTGTAAATCCTTAAAAATTCATTGATACGGGGAGTCAAATCTAAGATTAAAATACTACTAAAACTCTTATATCATACCCTTTCATTATCCACGTCACTGACATGGTACGAATTTGAAGTTAACCTACTGCCTATTGCCTAATAATTTCCTACGATCCTGCATGGTTCCTGTCCTACCCTCCTTTTCCTCTCTAGGTCGGGTGAGGTTGAAGGTTTGGCATGTCGCAAGCGGTTGGAATCATGCTGCTGGTGACTACTAGGACGGCTGACGAAGCGCACCTGCTCCGTCCGTGCCGCCTAGTACCTGCCGAGCTGCTTCTGCATCGAAGTGATCGATCTACCTGCCTTCCCCACTGGTACTACGCTTTTACCGGCATTTCGCATCGAATTTTCCTTCCTACGGCTTTGCTTGCTAGACGCTAGCTCTCCTCGTGGATGCCACGCGCCCTCGTCAACCCTTTTATCCGAGCATATTCCATGCTTTTTGCCGGGTTCACACATTGACGACCTCTCTCGCGTCAGCTGTCTCCGGTTTCGACTTTACTATCCGTGGATTACATATACATACACGGAACTGCTCCCGGACGTCCGATCCAGGTCGGACGGTCCCCACCCACTGAGCAAGCGAGCGCCCCAACATCGTCGGGCTTGCAATCGAGCATCCCAATAGCGGACCTGCGTTGTGCCGGACGTCATCAGCGTTGTTAGACCGCGCACAGAGACCGGTTACGTCCTCTTTCGCTTCCCACGCGTATCTCTATGTGCAACACCTTGATTTATTTTTAAAATATTCAGATGAAACACTTGCGACGTACAAAAGATAAAAGATGAAACATTTGAAACATGTGTTTGAAACACTTACAAAAACAACTGAAAAATACTTAAAAATCATTGCAAACATACGTAATATGCAGATAAAACGCTTACAAACATATGTATGAAACATATGCAATATTTAGATAAACACGCTTACAACATATGTCTAAAAAATAGATGAAACATCGGATACAGACGCTTACAACATATACAATATCCCGACTTACTTTTGCAACATCCGTATGAAACACTTGAAACATACATCTAAAACAACTAAAACACTTGAAACATAGGTTTGCAATATGTCTGAAAATGCTTGAAACTTTAAGCACAGCGTTGTCGGCAACCATGATCATGGCCTACCTGGTGGGTGGGGAACTGTGATGGCACAGGCCTCTCCTTCCTAACGACGGCGCAAGGTGGAGGGGGGGGGCAGGCGCAGGCCTCCCCTGCCTCCCCTTCTGCGACGGGCGACATGGAAGGTGGCGCGAAGCTAGATGGTGGCACGGCGTGGGCACGCGGAGCAATGCGGGAAGAGGCCGGGTGCGGTGCCATCGCACTGTAGAAGGCTGCGGCAGGCGGCCCCTGCAATTTTGAAGGTGAGTGGTGCTGGTTTTCTTTTTGAGAAGCCGTGAAGTACTAAAGCGCATGAAGCAGAGTGGGGTGAGTGGTGTTCGGGCATACGGACACCTGCTTCCCAGCATTACTGTTTGCCATGGAGAACTCCAGGGTTTGAAATTTCAGTGATAGTAGATGATGCCGCGAGTTGCTGCGGATTATCTAGATGTAAAATTTCAGTGTGAAACCTATGATACGACGAAGAATCTAAAGGAGTATGTATGCATAGAAAAAGAAAAAAATAACGTCAACTCAAAAAACAAATGGAAAATAAAAGACACTAATCATGACAGTTGCATCTCTCTTGATTTATGCTTGATAGTTGACCAGGGCGGCAATAAACAAATATAATGTTAGTATTAGGACATTAACGATGAATTTCTATCCATACTGATTACTGAACAGTGTGAGCTCCAGCCAGTCTGCGCAGGCGTCATCTGATCCAGGAGAGTCATCCCAAGGAGTGCTCGGGCCGTGAAGCCCAATACAAGGTTGATGGGTAGCGCGAATGGACTCAGTAGGCGTAGTTGGGCTTGCTCCGAGTGTGAGGAGTGGATCACGAATATTGTATCAACTACAGAATTCTGTAGTTATAAAAGAAAAAAACTACAGAATTCAATTAATTCTAATCTGTCCTCGCTAAGTTCTTCTTGCCGCTCACGGCTCTGTTCTTCTACTTCCTCGCTCTACTCCGTCCTTTCCCTAGTCCTCTGTTTACAATTGGTATCAGGCTTTCTATCCCGGGAATCGAAGTCGTTCCTGTACCCCACCGATCGCTGCCGCATCAAATCTGGTTGGTCTAACGCCTTCGTTCCTGTACCAAGCATGTAGGGCGTGTTTGGTTCCTGCATCTGAGGAAACCAGGCCCCTGGGTTGCAGGCAGTGGGTGTTTGGTACCCTGGCCTCCCTCCCGAGCTTGGCTGCGCTCGTGCAAAACCCCCCTATGGGCCTGGCTCCGGAGGAACGCTCGATTTGGGTGTTTTTCTTCAGCCTGGCTCGCTCCTGCATCCGCGCGCGCTCGTGCGTGGTGATTTCGGCCGCAGGGAGATGGCGCGAAGATGCTAGGGTTACCTCCTCCGTTCCCGCCATTCACCGCCTATATATCTCCCCTCCCGCCTCCACCCTCTCATCTTCTTTGTCGCTCCCCGTCTACGCTGCCGGTGAGTTCTTCACCTCCTCTTCCTCTTCTCTTGTTCGCCGGTCTTCTAGATCGATTCGTGCCATGCTAATGCTTTCCCTCTCTCCTGATTTGTTGAAGGTTGCGTGGATCTGACGGTTCTTGCAAGCAGGTGGGTTCTTCTCTTTTTTCTCCATCTTTTCCATTCGATTTGGAAACCCTAGTTCACCATGTGTGGTTGATCTCACTGCAGGCACACCAGATCTGGTTTCTTGGCTGCTATTGAGGTATGGATCCGTGTTCTTGTTATTTTTCTTTTTTATTTTGCTGTAAAAGATCGTAACTTGTGTATGCTAATCCCCTGTGCTTTGGTTGTTCGTTGTAGATCTGACCTCCCTCATCTCCTCTTGTGGATTTGCTGGTGCTCCTGCTTGTGGACGTGGGTATTTTGTACATCTTTTCCCCCTCTCTCCCTTCCTTGATTCTATAGCCTGCGATAGATGGCTGTTCGTTCTTGGTTGCATGTTGTGGTTACTGAGATTATGAGACACTTCATGATGATGCTTACTGAGATTCTGAGCTTTTGCCGTGCCTGTGATGATTAAATTTTTCTGAGCTATTGTCCATGCCTATAATGATGAAATTTCTAGCAGACAACATAAACTCATGTGTAGAGGTATGTGATAATCCTGTGAGGTGGCCAATGATGCTTAGCAATCCTGTTCTTCATGTTTGTCATCAAATCGTGTGATGGTGACATGCCACCTAGGAACCAATCTGAGGTGGCATGTCATCTCACACGATTCCATGCCACCCATGATTATTTTTGTTCCAACAATGATATTGAGTTCTTGAACCCTATGCTGATTGCTAACTGAGGCCTTGGTTTTTTTGTTCCCTATGCTTAATTTGTACTTGGCCTATGATGCAAACTTAACAAAGCAGTGAGGTGGTTGTTTTATATGATACTACACTTAGTCTGAGGCTCTAGGGCATGTGCAATGATGAGTTGTTTACTGTTATACTAAACTGAGGCTCTAGGGCATGTGCAATGATGATTTGTTTTATATGATACTACACTTAGTCTGAGGCTCTAGGACATGTGCAATGATGAGTTGTTTACTGTTATACTAAACTGAGGCTCTAGGGCATGTGCAATGATGAGTTCTGATGGACATGTGGCATGATTAGGCTATGTCTGAGGAAAAGACCATCCCTGATGAGCTTGTGTTTCCTGGAGTGGATGGTATGGGTGCTGTGGGTGCTGAGGGTGTGGGTGCTGGGGATGATGTGGTTGGTTTCATCCCAGCTTCACAGGTGCAGAGGTCCTCTCTTAGGTGGATTGAGCCCATGTCAGCCTTTGTGCTAAGGCAGATGTGCCAGCTGATCTCCACTGGAGTTAGGACTGATAAGGGCTTCAAGGAAGTGCACCTGAACAAGGTTGCAAAGGCCCTGCAAGAGTTTTGTGGTCAGGCAGTTAGTGGTACCCAGGTGTACAATCACCTGAGGAAGTGGAGGCAGAGGTGGGTGAAACTGTCCAAGCTGAGGGACCTCAGTGGAGCTCAATGGGATGAAGATAACTGCATGATAGTTCTCGAGGAGGAGCACTACAATGGCCATACCAAGGTGTGTACTTCATCTTTGCATTTCATTGTACTTCATCTTTACATTTCTGTTTTCTTCAATAATGACTAACCTGTTTCAGTTCTTGTTTCAGGACCACCCCAATTATGCACCTCTGCTCAACAAGCCCATCCAGTACTACAAGGAGATGATGGTGATATATGGCAATGGTCAGGCAACAGGTAAGTGGGCTATGGGCAGCAATGAAGCACTTGGTAGCCCTTCTGATGGAGCTGAGAGCTCTATGAAGACTGAGGCAACAGAGATGTGCTACAGTGGCAAGACTGATACTTGTGACACCACCAAGGCTGATGTTCAGGTTGGTAGCAAGAGGAAGAGATCCATGCTGGGAGAAGAGGATGTGATTGTGCTTAGTGGCATGTCTGAGGCAGTCAAGGAGGATGCATCTGCTATTAGGGAGACCAAGGTTGAGGACTACCACCCTAACCTATATGGAGCTATCATGTTCATCCCAGGATTCACTGAGGAGGCCCTCATGTGTGCTTATGGCCACCTTCTGGACAATAAGGCATTGGGCACCTCATTTGTGCAGTGGTCTGACTCCCACTGTGTGCTCTGGCTGAGGACCCACTTGGCCAAACATTACTACATATGAGGGTCTTGACAGCTTGGGGTTGATCCTTTTGAGCAGTGCCTGCATTGTCATGGCTGACTTATGATGCAGTGCTTGCCTGTGTGCAGTGGTGGCCTCTTTTGTGCATACCTGACTACAGATGGTGGATGTGTAGTGGGTTGACCTTCTCTTTTGTGCAGTTGATGTGATCCTGCATTCTTTACATAGTAAAACTAACATATAGTTAGTGTGTTAGATAACCCTGCACTAACTTCCTAGATCAATCTGAGCATGTGTATCTTGCCAATGATGTGAACTTTGTGGTTGAGAACTTGATATGGGCAACAGTCAATGCCTGTCATTCTGAGCATATGCCTTATTGTCTGTGATGTTTGTTTTTCTTATATCTAGGCACATGGCCTTATTGCCAATGATGTTTCTTGTTATTTCTGAGCATATGCCCTTATTGCCAATGATGTTTCTTGTTATTTCTGAGCATATGCCCTTATTGCCAATGATGTTTCTTGTTCTTATATCTGAGCACATTGCCCTTAGCCTGTGATGATTATTGTTATTACTCTGAGCACATGTCCTTAGCCTGTGTAGGGATGGCATGGTATGTTGTTCATCGTGGGAGGACTCCTGGTGTGTACTCTAGTTGGGCACTTGCACATTCTCAGGTGCATGGGTACCCTGGGAATTGTTGCAGGAAGTACAACACAGAGAGTGAAGCTATGCAAGCTTTCAATCAAGATGTTGAAGTTCATCCACCTCTCCTACAACCAGTTGATCCACCTGTGCTCGAAGATATTGAAGTTCATGGTTCTCATTTGTTTCGCATTTTATTTAAAGTAGTCATAACCGTAGTTGTTGTGGTGGTGATAGGTTTTTTAATCTCAAAGTTGTTGTAATCTAATTTAGTTTGGTTGGATGCTTGTTGCACATGTGTAGAAACATTTGTTAGGGTGGTGGTAAGCACACCACTCAAGAGAAGTGGTGAGTCCACCATGTTGTATGCAGGCAACCAAACATGGTGACCTGCATCCCCATATTTTGAATCTGATGCATGAGAAGCCAACCAAACACCATCCCAAGTTGGCCAGGCTGCTGGGAGCCGACCAACCAAACAACCCCCCCGGCATGCGCTCAGCCTGGGCAGAGGGGGCCTGGCCAGGTTGATGCGAGCCTGGCTCGCTTGGGAAGACAACCAAACAGGCCCGTAGGTGCCCCATAGGCCGCCTTTGTCTTACTTTTATAAGAGGTTGGGGCTGGGGCACATCAGCCATCTATGTGTAATTGTATCTCCACTCAAAAAAATTGTGTAATTGTACAAAGAAGAGTTATTGTGCATAAAAATAACCGGATATGATTTCTATTCGAGTAAGATTCCACCTTGGTGGAAGTTAATTTTCTTCCGCTTACCCCATGTTGGTTCACAATCTCAGCCCGCGAGGTCCTGTAGACCCATTTCTTTGTTCCTTGAATTCTTTTTTGATTTTGCTTATTTATTGTCTTAAAAATTTACTATTTATTTGCTAATTTCCTTTTTGTTACTAATACTACAATAACTCCTTTATGGAAGCCAGGATAAACGGGCGCCGGGGTCAATGCAGGCTCATACGACTCAGTACTAACTTGTATATGGTCATAGTATAATATCATACATGATAACATGAATAGTGGATAAAACTACAAAGAATATATGAAGCAAAATGTTCTTTTATCCACCATCAGCCTAACAAGCTTTTGAACTAGTGTTCAACTTAGCAAATCTTTCGCCAGCTCACACTTTATCACTGTAAATATGAAGCTCACCACCAAGATCCTTCAATATGGTTGAGCTGAAGTCATCAGGGTATGACTTAGCCAACTCCATCAAACTCTTGAAATTTTTCTATAATTTTGGTCAACCATTGCATAGATTGACTAAAGGGAAATCTAGAATTGTTTTTTAAGGATGGATGTAGTATTTGCTATAGAACACGAGGTGGCACTCAACACAATGTATTGTTTGGTGTTTTCATATGATTATATATATGTGGGAGTGTCTACTATCTGTCCATAGATTTTAGGTGATCAAATCTATTAGATTTTTTACAAATGCGATCCATGTCGGTTGCAACCCATTAAAGTGGCAGCTGGAGCACAAATCATAAAAGCACAATCCAATGCATATAAATTTGATAGGTTTAACATAAAAAATCCGTGGTGATAGATAAACAACAAAAATTTATATATATATACCAGAATAATTTAGGGATTTGAGGAACTGGGTTACCTTGTTGCCTTGCCAATGTGCTCGCCTGCTCGGGAGAGCGAATGAGAGCCTTGGAGGTCATGTCATCCAGGATACTGGATAACGCAAGGTGTGCGAGAATGG
The DNA here is from genome assembly GCA_022457205.1 of Saccharum spontaneum. Taxonomy (NCBI): domain Eukaryota; kingdom Viridiplantae; phylum Streptophyta; class Magnoliopsida; order Poales; family Poaceae; genus Saccharum; species Saccharum spontaneum. Next base: position 32,679,371 of record CM039587.1, on the reverse strand, counting down.
AAGGTCGAGTCGAAGAGTTGTCGCGTCAGATTGGGAGTCTAGCGGTCTACGGAGTAGTCGGCTGGGTCACTAGGTGTGAGGAAATTTAGATGAAGGTATAAGTCTGGGCTAAGCCTGCAAGCATCCAAATGAAATTGACGTATATATGGCCATCGGGCCGGCCCGGCCTGCAGGGTCTCGGGCCGGCACCCTCCCGTGCTGTGCCACTGCGTGCCTTGTGCCTGGCCTTCGGCCTAAGCATGGGCCTACGGGCCGAATTTCGTGCCGTGCCGGCCCGTTAAGCACGGCCAAAACCCCGTGCCGTGCCAGCCCACGACCTGGTGATCATAAAACACATGAAAAGATTCAGCTCAACAAACACTTGTCAAATTTCAAATCTGTTTTCCCAGATAAGTTATAGATATGATCACAATTCACAAGTCAAAAACTCAGAAGTCACAACTCAAATAGAAAACAATGCACAACACAGAGAAGAATTTAAAAGATTACTGAGCTGTGTGCAATGCTGCCTCATTATAACCTTTCTGGGTAAAACTTGCCCTTGTGAGAAACCCCAGAAAGAGAAAAAGAGTGCAGCATAGCTCTTAAGATTAAGTCTTAAAACATTGTTTAAAGGTTTACATCATAGGTCACAGATAGTCTTAACTCTCAAGTCTCACTCTCAATCTCTCACAACTCTCAACACTCAACTCTTAGGTACCAGCAGAAGCCACAAATGCAGATGCAGATGTACTAGCAGAAGGAGACCTAGACCCAGATGCATCTTCATCAAGATAGAGATTCTTGAAGGAGTCTTCCAGTTCTTGGTTGTCAATAGCATGCTACAGTCTTCTATCACCCAGCTCCCAATCTTTTATGCAAGCAAGCATCTCCACATGTTCAGGCAACAGTCGTCGTTATCGCTCCTCAATTATTCTTCCTGTCAAGCTGAAACAAAATTCTGAAGACATAGTAGAAATAGGAACTGACATAATGTCTCTAGCCATGATAGAAAACACTGGATATGTTAGTTTATGGTCACGTCACCAAAGAAGTAAATCAAAGTCATCCTCATATGCAGTGACATTGTCACTGTCTAGATAGGCTGATAGTTCACAAGCAGCAGTAGAAGCAAATAGAGATGGAGTGGGGGCAGATATAGGGGAAGGTCCAACAACACCAGAAAGAACAACTGTAGATTCATAAAAAATTTCCAGGAAGTCAAGTATTTTACTAGCAATATACCAGTGCCTTGCAGTTAACAATGATGAGCCATAGTTGGAATTAATGAGCACAGAAAAAACATCCTTATATGGAAGCAAGTGTTTAAGCATAAGGTATGTAGCATTTCATCTAACATCTATATCTAAGCCAAACTTTCTAGGCCTAACATCCTGAGCAATGTAATAGTTCTTAAACATAGCAATCCTTTAATTAGAAGAATTCAAAAAGCTAATAGCAGTTCTAAAATCCTTAGTGTAAGGTTTGAACCTTTTTAAGCCAATTTTTTACTATCAGATTAATAATATGGCAAGCACAACGTTGATGCATCAGATTATACTTAACCTTATTAGGATCTAAAGGATCAGGGGCAGGATCAGAACCCAGATAACCAGCAAACATAGATGTCAAAGTTTCCATAGCCTTAGCATTGAAAGAAGCATTGTCAAGAGTTACAGAGAAAACCTTGTCAAGCAAACCAAACTCTTGAATCACACAATCAACCTTTTTGGTAATATTATCACCAGTATGTTTCACATCAATCAACCGAAGACCAATTACCTTTTTTTGTAACTCCCAGTCAACACTCACATAATGAGCCACAACACTGATATAGTCCTCCTTAGCATTACTAGACCAAATGTCTGATGTTAGAGCAACAGAAGAAGCACAAGACAACACAGAGTTCTTAATAATATTACGACGTTCATTAAAAAGCTTGCTCAGATCTCTAGTGGTGATTTGTCTAGATACTTTAACAAACCTAGGATTATGAGTATGAACAATGTATTCTTCCCAGGCATCTGTCTCACCAATTCCTAAAGGCAGATCAAGCTTAGCAATCAAATGACACAATTCACATCTAGCAACATCAGGTTTATAGTTCCAATTATGCATAGAACCATCAGGATCATAAGAAAGCCTAGACTTAAACCTAGCACGTCGATCAGTTTTAAGCCTACATGATTTTTGGTGGCTCTTTAAGTGACCAGTGCCAGCAGGAGATCTAGCAGACAAGTAGTTTTACACATTTTACAAGTAGGCTTAGTGCAAATCAAAACACCATTAACAATCTCAAAGATCTGATCAAAATCAGCCCATACAGGTGATTTGCGCTTGCCAACATTACCATTACCAGCAACAGAAGGAGCAGAGCCGTTGGAGTTCACAGTCACCGTCGCACCTTCACCACCCTCGCCGTCCAGATCAATCAGACTGGGAGGAGAAGAGCCATTGGAGTTCACAGTCGCTGTTGCACCTTCACCACCGTCGCCATCCAGATCAATCGAAGTGGGAGCAGCAGAGCCATCCCCAAGATCGATACCGAACAACGTAGCAGCATTGGCTCGGGTGTCGTCGTCGTTCTCGTCCTCTGGGGCCAGTCCTGGTGGCAGGAGGCCATCGTCTTCAGCCATTGCCTCTCCAGCACCATTCCTCAGTGGTGTGAGTGGCCGCCTTGCTCGCTCTATGCCGCAGCTAGAGGACGAAGCATCAGCTATCGACCTGCACAACAAATGAATGGATCAGATCAATGGAAGAAGATAGCAGTTAGGGTTAGGGTTTACCTGCGCAACCGGAGCCCGGTGTCAGAGACAAAGACGACGACCTAGAGGCCAGAGAAGATGACAACGACACTCAGTTAGCAACGACGGTGAGCGGTGGAGGAGGGACAAACGGGGACAACAAACTCACATAATCACCGAGATCTAGAGGGGAGATAGGGAAAGGGAGAAGGGAGAGGCAGAGAGGAGGCTAGGGAGGGGAGGACGCCGGCGGTAAGTTGTTCAAGGTCACCGGAGTCGAGGTCGAAGACGGCGAGGCATCGAGCGGTCGATGGTTCGAGGCGGTGTCGAGCACAGGCGAGGCGAGACTGCGAGAGCGGCGCGGTGGGTTGTGGTGAATGATTTAGGGTTAGGGATTGGGGGGGGACGCCGCCGCGGCCTCAATATATATGCGGGGGGGGGGGGGGGGGGTGAGGGGGATAGAGAGCCGTGGGCTTTGGGCCGCCTATCTCACCTGGGCTGTGGGGGCAGTGGGGATGGCCAGATAGGAGGGGAGGGGGTTGGGCCGCTACCAGTCTGTCCCCTAAAAACCGTGCCGGGCCGTGCCAGCCCGTGGGCCTGAGTGGCGGCCTAGGCATGGCCTGGTGCCCCGTGCTAGGCTGGCCCGAGCATGATGCCCTACGGGCCCAGCCAGGCTCGGGTCGGGCCAAAAAACGGGCTTCGTGCTGGGTTGCCGGGCCTCGGGCTGCATGGCCAAGTATAAATTGACATAGTCAGTTAAAGTGGGCTTCGAGGCTTTCACTCGCGGTTTGCAGCACGGGGGCTGGGGCATTGGGCTGATGCTAGCTGGGCTTGTCGGGGTCCAACAAATTTTTTAATAGGGTCCACAATGGCCAAAAATTACAGGGTCCAGGATCTGCCGCAGAATCTAGACCCCGATGCCATGACGTAGCATCGCCTGTTAAAGATAGAACATTCTTCTTGTAAAGCTGCAACATTTTCTTGTTTGCATTATTATTCTCATGAAGTTGGGACTTTTTTTCGTCTTATAAACAAGGACAATGTTCTCATGGATCTAGACTTTGTTCTCCTTAATCTAAATCATTTCCCCATAAAGCTGGAACATTGTCTTAATGAACCTAGCACAAATTTTCTTCTAAAGCTTGAACATTTTCTCGCTGAACAATATTCCCATAAACGTAGGATAATTATCACTTGAATTGCAACATTGTTCTGCTTCTCAGTTTCATGAGAAAGCATATGTCCGTAAATATACTTTGTTTTAAAACTCTGAATCGTAATTTATTTTTAATACTTTGTTTGAAAATTACGTGTTTTTTAGTGTGAAACCTGATCTTGCATGCACATGCAGCACATTTGGTCACATGGGGGCACAAAAAAACCCGTTGGCCCAGATTAATAACAGCCCAAGCTGGAGGGTAGGTGAAACTTAATAGCCCAATTTACCATTTAGCATTCAAACTTGATCGCGGTGCTGTTTTTGAAAGGATAATTGGTGGCCCAACCGGAGCATTTTAGAGGAAGGAGCTAAACTGTCTGTTGAGATAATTGTCTGGCCTGGCTGTCCCAGCAGCTTGTGCTTCTTTAACTGCTAAAGTATCCCCATATTTGGAACCCCAAATTCCAAGCAGCTTGAACTTCACTTCTTTGTGTGTTCCACAAATGATACAGTAGAATAAAAAATATAAGTAAGTTTTATTAGCCATAGGCCCTCCTTAAATTTCTAATACGTAGGCCATGTTTGCTGCAGCTTCCGTACCATTTGCTCTACTGCCGTAAATTTAGGCAATGGAGTACGTATTAGGCAATGGGGACGACGGTGTGTAGCACCACTTAGTAGTCACGTGAGGCTCCCCCCTGTAAACCGCTTATTCGTCCTCTCCTAGTGCAATATTAGAAGGGCTTTAGGGACGAAAACGATCGGAAACGATCGATAGGAGGTCAAATCACTTTCATTTTCATATTTTTTTCTCGAAAACAAAATCGATATTCCGAAAATTTCGAAAACGATAGTAGTTGATCGGAAAATACATCGATAATGATAGGAATTCATGAGAACGATATCCTTAGAAACGATAAACACGCCAAACTATAGAACATGCCATAAAACTCAACCTATCTCATAAGACAATAGTAATAAATAAAGCCACATTTGACAAGACCACGAGTTAAAACCGTCAGTTCACATCATCTTAGCTCTCGAACAAGCTAAACTCAAGATCCGTTCGTGATCGTGGTGAGGCTAGAGTTTGGGTGGAGTACGTGATTGACTAATTGTCTTCTTGTTCCTGTGCGGATGAAATACTTGCCATATAGTTCTGTTCCAAAAAAAATATTTGCTTTTTGTGCTTACGTGTGTAGATGGGATGCTTAGATGTGAGCCAGCTGGATTTAAAGTATATACATTATATAGTCTATAAATAAATTAGGATTCAAGGTCATTGAAACGGTAACCACTAACGGTAAATTACCGGCTAAATACGGCAATCTTCGAAAACGATCGGAAGAGGGCAAAATCATTTTTGCTTTCGTTTTTTTATTATTTTTATCATTTTCGTTTTCATTTTTTCGATTATCGCTATCATTTCCGTTTAGGCCTGAAAACCGAAAAAAACTCGAAAACGATCTCCGAAAATCAGAAATTATCATTTTCGTTTTCATCTCTACTAGACCTGCTCTCCTGGTCATGATGCATGTAGGCCCTCAAGGTGGAGAGACTACAACAGTGGAACGACAACAGCATGAGGCAAATCGCTAACTCGAGAAGATGTATTTTGACGATGGTCAATATGTCGTATATGTATTTTGGCGACAACCCATAGATCGTCTATATACAAAAATCCACACAATTAAACCAATTGGAATTCCAACTTGCAGACTTAAAAGGCCAAGGTAACGAATAAATAAAACTACTAATGGAGGCCATGCTCCTGCAAGGGTGGGAGACAGATTTTGTATCAACACAGGTGCCATGCACCTAAGCCCTCTGGCCCGCCCAGCGAGGCAGGTGGGTGTGGGCTTCCCTTTTCTTTCAACTTACCCACTCAACCCAAATTATAAGTTATTTTAGCTTTTTGAGAGTCAAAATATATTAAATTTGATCAAATTTTTATAACGAAAAAATAATATTTATTATACCAAATGAGTATCATTAAATTCTTCATTAATTTTATTTTCATAGTATATCTATTTGATGTTATAAATCTTTGTAATTTTCTCTATAATCTTGGTCAAACTTGAGATGTTTTGACTCTTCAAGAAAATTAGAATGATTTATAATTTGGAATGGAGGGAGTATAATTTGGGAGGGAGGGAGTAGAATTTAAATTTAGGTTTATTCTTTTTGTTGAAATAAACCTCCTCAGAGTTTATACAATAACAACAGGTTCAGCAAACTAGCGAACCACTAAGTCGATTACAAAGCTGGGGAGGGGGGATCATCCCAAACATGGGATTGATCTGGGTCCCGACCAACACAAAAACAAGCCAATTCACGAACACAATTATTACACGATCTAGGGACATGACAAACTTGAACTGAATCAAAACAAAGCCTAATCAAATCCCTTGCCTCCCTGTAAAGGACAGAGACGGGGCATAAATCCATTTCGGTGGACTGCAGGGCCTTCACTGTGTTGGTTGAGTCGGTCTCCAAAGTCACTCTAGAAATACCTTGATTCGATGCTGCTTAAAGAGTAGCAACACACGCTTGGGCTTCTGTACAATCGGCATCATGGATCGCTGAGTGGGATCCTAAACCCTCCATGAGAGTTTTTCCTTGTGATCCCTGAAAATGAATCCCCATCCTCCTTTCTTAGTCTCCGGGAAGAAGGATCCATCAGCTGGTGGACAAGCCTCCCACCAGGCATACACAACAGCGTCACTACCCTAATTCGTCCTCTTCCGGTGCAATATTTAGGTTAATTTATCTTGGTGTTTCGTTCTGAAATGGTTCCTGGACCCCTATAAGACAGGAGGAAGAAGCTAAACCGTATACTGAGAAAGTTGTTGGGGCCAGCCCGTGCAACATGCGCTATGTCTGGCCTGGTCGGCCCAGCAGCTTGCATTGCTGATTCTATTTCTATGTACACATATGTTTGCTCGACACTTTTGACAGAGAGCCCATCACACCCGCTTGAAATGAATCAAACTCAGTTGCGCATGCATCTCACTGTCACAACCAGCCCCCAACCTTGACTTTATGAAAAAAAAAAAACTTGACTGACCAAGCTAACCTGAGATTCCTTAACCCTGGTTAGGTGTAACCATCTCCAATTCTCCATGCAGTGCAGGTGCCAGGTGCAGCAGGCAGCAGGCAGGAGCACTCAAATAAACCACTAGGTACCCAACCCAACCAAGGCAAACGAACCCACTGGAATTGGAATCCATGCGGGACACCTAACCTGAGATTCCAAGGCTGCTTTGTTTTCCTTTGCCCTGCTTTTTCCCCGTGGTCGCTTTCTCCTCCACCACCGCACACCTTTCCCTTAGTTTTTTCCCACCCCACTTAACGCCTAAGCAAGCCAAGCGCGCCAAGGCTCCTTGCCCCCTGGCCGCGGCTATAAATTCAGCCCCGGTTCCAAGCCCCAATTCCCTTTTCCCCTTCTCTCTACTCGCCTCTCTAGGTTTCCTTGCAGCCGCATGCTGTCCCGCTGCAACTGCAAGCAGGAGTAGCTAGCTAGTAGTTGCAAGCTGACCACCACCGCTGCCGCCCTCGTCACCTACCCACCACTGGCCTGATTTGCCTGCAGACCTTCTTGCTGCACCTTTTGTTCCCTGTGCCTGGGAGATTCTGTTCCCGATCGAATCGACCTTCTCGCCGGAGTTAGCAACTGTGTCTGTCCAGCCAAAACCCTGCCGTCACAAACCTTGCTGATCGAACAGGGCAACACTCTGCCGAAATTTTTTACAAGAAAAACCTCGGTCGCTAGCTGTTCAGGCCGTCACTCTGCCCAAATTTTTCGCCAGAAACCCTGCTATCTAGGCCGTTACTCTGCCGAAATTTCCAGCTCCAAAACCTGCTTGTCCAGGGCGATACCCTGCCAAAATTTTCACCTGGGATTCTTCACCTTGCCTGTTCAAGGGGAAACTCTGCTGGATTTTTCCTTCGCACGGCACAGTTGCTTCTTGCGTGACTTGCTTGTGTCTTGTGCAACCAACCTAGCTTTTGATGGTGCCGCTGTTCCCGTGTTTATGATAACATCCACTGTGCTCGTCCAGTCCTTCTCCGTCGTCTTCCTCTACTGGTTCTATGTCTTCTCATAATTAACCACACCCACCATATCGATTGTGCCTCGAGATTTAAGTTCTGATTCCTGCCGCCAACAACTTCTATCTAGTCCCTAGTAAAATATAGCAACAAACTGCTCCATCGATCGTTAACCAGGTCAGGTAATTAATCGGTGAGACATAAAAAGAAGAAGAAAAAGAACAGTAGTGCATGATCATGGCCTCCCCCGGCATGGTGTCTACTGTGACCACGTCGCCGACGACGCCGTCGACCGGGTCCGAGGGGCGGCCTGACCCGCTGCTGGCCGCGGTCACCGCGGAGAGGAAGCGCAAGCGCAAGGAGTCGAACCGGCTGTCCGCGCAGCGGTCCCGCGCGCGCAAGCAGCGGCAGCTGGACGATCTCACGGCGCAGGTGGCCGCGCTGCGCGCCAGGAACGGCGCCATGGACGCGGCCGCCCGCGACGCCGCGCGCCGGTGCGCCGCCGTGCAGGCCGAGAACGCGCTGCTGCATGCCCGGACCATGGAGCTCAGCGCGCACCTCCAGTCCCTCACCGACCTCATCCAGTGCATGGAAGACGCCAGCAGCTTGTACCAGCAGCAGCAGCTGCCGCTGGTCGACGCCACCATCTACAACAACTACTGCTAGTGTTGTGTTGCCAATGAATGAAGTAATTAGCTAGCTGTGTCCGTGTGGGTGCGCATGTGTTGCTTTGTCTACTCCCTGTGTCGTGTTGTTATTGGGTGGGCATTGGCAAGGCCAAAGTATTAGGGTTTAATTTTGTGGTGGTGTCACATTATATATATCGTGACAAGGACGGCAAAAGCAAAGTATGTGGTAAATTTGGATGCCCTTGTGGACCAACAACCCTAAATATATCAGTGCTGGTACCATTTTGTCAAATCATTCACACTTGCAACTATTTTTCTCTCTAGCTGGTGGTGAGCAAAGAGCTAGGTATACCGCGAAAAAGATGGGTGACCACAAATTGAATGATTGATCATCGATCGTGTCCAAAAGGATCTGTTCCAAGATTTTTAATAATTGTGTGGCCTATGTCGATAGGGGGTTTCTAGAATTTCACATATGTCTCGTCTGGTAGGGCCACCTATTAGCAGTGATGAGGTTAATCGTATTGACCAGTCGTAAATGCTACTCCCTCCGTCCTATAAAATACAATGAATTATTCTGAGAAAGATTCGATCTCATCACATTTATCTGGATTTTTCTTCTATAAATATGACCCAAAGTACAAGATTGAGTCAACAAAATCATGACCCATATATCTTGCAGTTCCAGTACTGTTGGGTGATATGGCTAATATCTTGTATTACGATTTTTCTTCATATTAATATATATAGGTTGTCTCTGCTTTAGCCATGACATTATTTCTTTTTGCATGACGAGGATGAGCTCTAAAGGTGCAAAAGGTTGGCCATACAAGAGAATTACTCCCTCTGGCTTGTGACCATGCACCACAAAAAGTATCATGGCCCACATGTCATGTCTGATAATACTAGCTTATATGGACTGATTAATGCCACGAAAGAACAATTAAGACCAGAGATGAAGGCTTGCAGCTGTGCAAGGAAGTGGTATGCACGAGTGAAGAACTACCAGGCACCAGCAGCTTAAAAGCTGTGGCTGTCTGTGAGATTCCTTTCTAAGCTTGGTGGGGCAACGATGAGATCTCTGGAAAGCGGCGAATCATTTGCAAACTGGCGAGCGAAAATTTTAGCAAGGCATGGACGTAATCGATGACGCTTTAGTTAAAGGGGACAAAATAAAGGGCCCTCAAAACAAAAGCCTCGCTGCCGTCCTTCCATGCTTAGCTTTTAAGAATTCCACAAAAGCTGAACGGGGTGGCTGTGTGTGGGTATAGACCAGTTTGTGAGCTATACGTACTTACTGAATTGAACTGAGATACTATGGCCAAGATACAAATAACTAAGATCGAATTTGTTTGCATGTCGTCTTAGCTAGATTGTTTATATCATTTGGTGATATGTGTGTGATGACTCGGGATAAGCACACAAGTTAATTTTTTGTTTTTCTATAAAAAAGTGAACTTGTATTGGTTTTAGTAGTGGATTCATCTTCTCTATACCAAGGACTGAAATATTGAAGTGAATGGGGGAAAAAAACCAAACTGAAACTTGTTTTACATCCTATGAGCTCATAAGGCGACAAGTGTGTGCGACGGAGGGAGGACCACCATACAAGTATAAGTTAATTTTCAATTTCTTAAAGAAATGAGTCTACTGTGTTCTCATATTTGGACTTTGGATCTTTGTTTGGCGAGTGTACGACTAGAAGCAAGCATTAGAGACTACTCCCAATCTGAAAAACGAAGTCATTGTAGTTTTAAATCTGAAGCCAAACGACCTCAAATTTGATCAAATTTATGTAAAATACTGAGATTTTTTTATATCAAATAAGTATCACTAAATCTATCGTGAAATACATTTCCATGCCATGCCTATCTGGTGTTATAAATGTTAATACACTACTTTATAAATTTGGTTAGACATGTTTTGAATTAGAATGTTAATACACTACTTTATAAATTTGGTTAGACATGTTTTGAATTAGAAAAATCCTAGTACGATTCTCTTTCCAAGAAGGAGGGGGTATGGGCCTGTTTGGGATAGCTTATTTCCCAACTTTTTATTGAGAAAAGCAGAAGCAAATCCAAACGCATAGCTTATAAATAGCTTCTGCCAAAAGCACTTCTATCCATTCACCACAAACCTGAGAAGTTAGGAAGCCCACTGATAGGAGATTTTTTTCACACACCCGGCTTCTCACCTCCCCCAAACCCCCGTCCCCTACCGTGATCTCCACCTCCCGTTGAAAGCCGATTTTGGATAATTGATGAAACCTAGAGACTAATCCTTGTACTAAGTGGTTAGACATGAAAGGATGGTCCCATTCCAAGTGGTGGAGCAAGAGGATGATCATGGTGGATGGTGATAACCAAAAGATGATCAAGTGCTTCATATTTGACAAAGAAGAAAGAGAAAAACAAAAACCAAGGAGATCAAGGCAAAGGTACAAGATAGGTTTTTGTTTTGGCACTTAAGACATCATAGAGGGTGATCGATAGCCGTACTATAAAGAGAGAAAATCTTTGGCTAAGCAGTTATCGAGTGCAATTAGGTGACATGATTCTTGCATATGCATTTAGGATCCTAGTGTGCTAACTTTGACCCTTGTAAAATACTTTGAAAAATGCTAACACATGTACACAAGTTCTATACTTTGTAGTTAGCAAGTTGGAAGCAAGGGCGAAGTGGTTGTGGACTTAGAAAAAGAAAAGGAGGTGAAAGTCCATGACCGGACGCTGCAGTCGGGGCTGACCTGCGCGTCCGGTCAATTTTTAGCCATGGCGTGGCGACTAGCCGAGAGGGCCGTAGAGCGACCGGACGCTGGATCCTTCACGACCAGCGCGTCCGGTCACTTTTTCCAGAGGAGGCGAGTTGGGCGATTGAAAGCCCTAGTTTGGTTTTGGCTAATTGATGAAACCTTACTACTAACCTCTATGCTAAGTGTGTGGATAAGATGAGGTTGGTACAATCCAAGTGGAGGAGCTAAGAAGATGATCATGGTGCATGGTGATGACCAAGAGATGATCAAGTGCTCAACTTAGAAAAGAAGAATGAGAAAAATAAAACCCTATGGAGATAAGGCAAATGTATTGCTTAGGGTTTTAGTTTTTGTGATCAAGACACCATAGAGGGTGTGATTACATTTTGGATCGATAGCCATACTATAAAGAGAGAAAATCTTTGGCTAAATGGTTTATCGAGTGCCACTAGGTGATATGATTCATGCATTGCATTTAGGAACCTAGTGTGCTAACTTATGACCCTTGTAAAATGCTTACACATGTGCACACAAGTTCTACACTTAGTAGTTAGCAACTTAGAAGCAAGGGTGAGGCGGTCGTGGACTTAGAAAAAGAAAATGAGGAGACAGGCAGTGACCAGATGATGAGCAGGTCCTGACTGGACGCTGGCTCAGCGTCAGGTCAAGTATCGGCGGTAGTGCGCATGGCTGATAGAGAGCAAGGGGGACGACCGGACGCTGGGGTAGGGTTGACCTGCGTATCCGGTCACTTTTTAGAGGCGGTCGGACGCAGGTGACCGGACGCACAAGGGGTGTGTCAGTTGCGGCCTGACGTATGATGACGTCAGCCGTGTTCGCGCGCGGTGATGAGTAGTGCATTGACCGGACGCGGGCGCACGTCAGGTCTCTTGCGATCGGACGCGTCCGATCCTTAAAAACGTGCTTTGGAACCTCTCTGTACTCGATCTGATGCCGCGTTGTGGCGAGTCCGGTCGATTCTAGCAGCAAGTCCGGTCGATCTTTGACTGAGGAACTGACTGTTACGTGATCGATGAGATCGAACGAACGAAATTCAAAATGGGGACACATGGATGCATCCATGCGACCGGACACAGGGGGTCGAGTGTTCGGTCATCCTGACCGATGCATTCGATCCCTGCACAGTGAGCCCACTGCTGAGCCTAACGACTCTATTTCTTTGAGGGCTCTATAAATAGTGTTTGGCCGGCTCCAAGGCTCCCTCTCTTGGCACTTTGACATACTTGACATCCTTGTGAGTCTAAGCAAACACCTCCCCACTCATCTCCATCCTTGATTCATCATTAAAGTGAGATTGGAAGTGATTTCTAGTGCATTTGCTTGAGTAATTGCATCTAGTGGCACTTGGGGATCGTTGTGACTGTGGAGTTCTTGTTATTCTTGGTGGTTGCCGCCACTTAGACGGCTTGGAGCAGCGGTGGAGGTCTGGCACGTGTTGGTGATAATTCGTGGCTGGCTCCGGTGATTGTGAGGGGTCTTGTACCTTCCCCGGCGGATAGCCGAAAGATAACTATAGTGGATTGCTCGTGTCATTGAGTTACCTCACTTGTGGGTAGGTTCTTGCAGTGTCCAATTATGTGGACGAGGTTTGTGCAACACCTCTTAACTGCTGAACCACCGAGTGTTGGTCGATACAACGGGGACTAGCGTGCCGGCAAGCACGTGAACCTTCGGAGAAAAATCTTGTGTCCATCTTGTGTTTGATTGGATTTCTCCCAGTGATTGGTTATCTACATTGTGATTGGTTCATCCCCTACGCGGTGGTATAAACATTCCACTCACTCCTTTACTTACTTGCAAAGTAGTTATTACAAGCTCTTTAGTGTAATTAGCTTTGAGAATTTGTCTTACTTGCTAGTGTAGCTTCTCATCTTGTTGAGCTCTTTAACTTAGCTAGCTTTTGAGAGCTCATAGTGACTTAGCCTTTGATTATTTTAGAGAACATAGCTATTAGAATTGATTGGATAGGTGGCATGCAACCCTTGTAGAGTTAGAGCAAAACTTGCTTTACGCTGTTTGTTATACTAATCTTTTTCTCTAGTGATTTATAGATTTTTAAATAGGCTATTCACTCCCTCTAGCCATATTAGGACCTTTCAGTGATTGGACGCGCAGGGTCCGCGTCAGGTCGTTGTTGACATACGCTGACGTCAGCACCTCGGGAGCGCGCTGCAGAGAAGAGTGAGGACCGAACGCTGGGGCACGTCAGGTTGACGTTGACCTGATGTGTCTGGTCAGTGTTTTCCGGCTCTGGATGCTTACTGAACTTGAATGGACGCTTAGTGGCCGTGAGTCCGGTCGGTTGAGGGTCGAGTCCGGTCATGACTTAACCATTCGTGTGACTGAGAGATGATCATTGAAGATCGACGCGTAATATTCAAAGCGAGGACATGTAGCGTTGGATCCACGACCAGACGCTGGCGTGGGCACATCCGGTCAACTTGACCGGTGCATCTCGTCAGTGCGCAGAGACCCCTCTCTTGACCCTAATGGCTCTATTCGTTTCATGGGCTCTATAAAAAGTGTTTGGTCGGCTTGGGGCTCACTCTCTTGACACTTTGACATTCCTAACATCCTTGTGAGCCTAAGTAAACACCTCCCACTCATTTCCATCATTGATTCATTATCATGAGATTAGGAGTGATTTCAAGTATATTTGCTTGAGTGATTGCATCTAGTGGCACTTGGAGATCGTTGTGGCTATAGATTTCTTGTTTCTCTTGGTGGTTGTCACCACCTAGATGGCTTGGAGCAGCAGAGGAGCTTCGGTACGTGTTAGTGATTGTTCATGGCGGGCTCCGGTGATTGTGAGGGGTCTTGTACCTTTCCCGACGGGGAGCCAAAAGGTTACTCTAGTAGATTGCTTGTGTCATTGAGTTACCTCACTTGTGGGTAGGTTCTTGCGGTGTCCAATTGTGTGGACGAGGCTCGTGCAACACCTCTTAGCCACCGAACCACCAAGTGTTGGTCGACACAACAGGGACTAGCGTGCCGGCAAGCATGTGAACCTCGGGAGAAAAATTGGTGTGTTACTTGTCTCTTGGATTTCTCTCGTCGATTGATTGGTATTCATCTTGTGATTGGCTCATTCCTCGACGTGGCAGTATAACCACCTTACTCCATTACTTTTGCCGCAAACTAGTTGTAGCAAGCTCTTTAGTGTAGCTAGAATTGAGAGCTTCCTTTGTAGCTTAGTTTCATCTAGTGGAGCTCTTTAGTGTAGCCTTTTTTAGTGAGTAGTGACATAGCCGCTTGTGTGCTTAGAGATCATAGCAACTAGAATTGTTGGGTAAGCGACTTGCAACCCTTGTAGAGCTAGAACAAATTTGCATTTCACCGTCTGTCATACTAATCAAATTGCCCTAGTGATCTTGTAGAGTTTAAAATAGGCTATTCACCCCCCTCTAGCCATATTAGGACCTTTCACCCGTGCATTCAATGTCTCTCCTCGCTCCTCCGGTGGGCTCTATCTCCCTTTCTCCCCCTCCCCAGGCGCACCTCCATCATCCCCCTTGCTCCATCTGCAATCTGCTCCCTCGGGCCCCGGCATAGCTCCGCTATTGAACTCCTTGCGCTAGCTCCTGTTGTCTCCTTCACAAGAGGCGTCGGCTTCGATCTGCAGTGCCACCTCCATCATTGCCGCCGCGGGGAAGGACGGTTCGGCCAAGGACGCCTTGGCGGTGGGGCTTTAGTGGTGGAGAAAGAAGGAGGACGCAACAGCGGGGCGGTGGCGATGGCCGATGACCAGAAGGGATAAGCTGGGTGTGGCAAACACCTTTGCTTAAGTTTCAAAAAAGAAATCTATTTTGCAAGGTGTAGATAAAAAAAAACTAACTTATAGCCAAAGCTCCTTAAAAATAAGTGGATTTGGACAGGCCACGTAGTGTTAGACCGTCGGTTGGTGAAAAGCACATTTGTGCTGCCTGAACATTGATTAGTGCCTATCCAACCTTTGCTGGCTGTAAATTAACTATATATTCCTCAATTCTTTGCACATCATTGCTGTAATAATTTCTGTGCATTTACAGCACCGAGAAGGTCCAAAATTTGGGACCCTCACGTGTTAGTGAAATATCTAGAGATATCAAACGGCATGTTACATAAGATTTACCCTTATATTTTAATAAACAATTTGCTAATCTAAAATCTGTATCAGCACGGATCACGGATGCGCGCAGATGGATGTCTTGCATGCATAAACCTGCTAGATTCACATTTAGGGCCTACTTTTAATGCAGGATTCATAAAATATAGTACTGGAAAAAAACACAGGATTTAAGTTGTACTAGAAAGCAGCGTACCATGCGGTGGTTGCATCATGGAGCTAATAATTATACTGCAATCAGGTTAACTTGTTTTTCTATTTTACAATTTTTCTGTGATTTACTACGTATTTTTGAGGTTTCAGTCAATACTTTGTAGAAAAAATTCTTATTAAAACATGCCATATAATGGATGCACTGCATAGATCTATTTGTGAGGATTTTAGATCAACTTGTTTTTTTAATTTACGATTTTTCCATGATTTACTTTGCAATTTTGAAGTTCCAGCTAATTTATTTGGAAAAAGAGATATATATAATCAAAGGTGGACTGCGGGTTAATTTGAGAAAAATCTGAGGTTTTTTCACAAAAAATGCTGAGAGTGTCTCTAGAGCGCGGGTTGATTTTTGATAAAGAGAAGGTCTTTTTTGCAAAAAACCCAGAACCCGTCCGATCTGGATTGCGGGTTGATTTCACAATAATCTGAGGTGGTTTTCGCAAAATATATTGAGAGGGCTTGTGGAGCGTGGGTTGATTTCCGGAAATCAGAAGGGCTTTTTTGAAAAATAACCGTGGCTCGCCCCATCTAGACCGTCCACGTGCCTGATCCGACGGCCGCGAAAATCAGACGACATGGCCACTCTCTCCGGCCCTCTTTTGGAGGCAGGATTCATTGTGAAGAGATAGAACTTACAGTTCTACATGAATTTGAAGCGTAAGAAAGTTTCAATTGCCTTTAGAGATGCAGCACAGGAAAAATATACGAATTTCAAGAAAGAGATAGACAAAAAAAACTATTCTACTTTTGCTCCAAAATTCCTATGCATGGTTTCATATATCTAATAGTAATCTAAAGAAATTTCATAGGGTTTAATCATTTGTTCCAAAAAACAGACAAGAAATATTCCTCTAGACTTATAATCCTCCAAGTTTGCTATACTTTTCCTTTGCTCTAAAGGGGGGCTTAAAAACTAGCTGATGGAATCCCAGCATATCCTGAGAACAATACCAATCAATTTAACATAGTGCTGGCAACATGGACCTATAAAACAGCACATGATAACAACATCCACCAATGGTTCTTTAATACCATTATTCTTCTTGCTAGCAACCAGTTTCATCTGGATGTTTACATCGCTGAAGACTCTGCAGATACCGCACCTGACATGTTGGAGGCGGACATATTCATTTTTCTAAGCGTGCATCTTACCAAATAACCCGACTAGGGAAACAACAAGCACTGGGAATTCTTGATGTGACATACTCAATTGTATCTACGTTAAATGGAAAATCATATGTTGTGGCAATGTGTATAGTAGCAACAGTGAATTCAAAAGGTTTCTTAGTTTAAAATTCTTGCGACTAGCTTTGTTAGAACTACCCAAAGAATTGCCAAGATACAAGACAATGCATGTATTCAAACAAAGAAAGCATGGCTCTACGACAAAAGTGCATTTGTATGTCCAATGGTCCTTGCTACGGTACTTTTGTTACCTCCTAAGAGACAAAAGCTTCAACAAATCATAGTTTTGTTTTCCAAATAGATAATAAAGCAGTTAAGTAATTCAAATATTAGTTAGAAAAGAAAATTCTGGCCAATATTTAGGAAAAACCAAAATTCCTAACCTTGTGGCATCGGCCGTGATGCGAGCATCCCAAGGCTCCTGCTAATCCATCCTAAGGTGGACTGCCACAGCTATAATATGGCATTGGGACCTGATCTTATAGGTGATCACTCTAGTGGATTGAAGATAACTATCGATTTGGTTCGCGAGTGACATACTGATCCGGCTTCAGATCACAAGACACGAACAATCGTGTCACAATCCGGTTAACCTCGCTAAGAAAGCTAATCCCTACTGCGAATCGAGAAACACAAGCAAGAATAAGATAAACGCAACTCAAGTAAAGTGACAATTGCAAATATAGATGAAGCTCATAAGTTGTGGTTTCACAAACCAATGAATGGTGACTCTATAATGACAAATTGATATAAAGTAAAACTCAAACCCTAACTTGGGCAACAGCTACTGATTATATAGTCTAAGGGGTGGCCAAAGACCCTTATTCGTGTCCCTAAGGAGTCCCAACACGCTACAAGGTCCAAACAGCTCAAAAAACGGTAATGCAGCACTTGACAGATTCTGGATAAGGCTCACCTCGATAACCAAAGGAGACGTAGTTGCAGGGTTCGAGTCATATGATATGAAGTCGGATCGATGTGTCGCTCCTAAATCATTAGTTGTCTTCAATCTCACGGAAGATCGGGAACCAAACCCCATCCCCATTAGTTGTGTTTAGCCTTGTTTAAAATACTATACACATGATGCGCCACCATTACCGTGAACATGACAGCAGCGAGTACAACTGAAATGGCTCCGTCCTCCATCTTTACGAATGGTTGCTTTGGAACAGTGGGTAAAGTTAAATTACTCAACGATGAACTCATATGACGCAAGCACGTACGTATGGTAATTTACAAGAGATGGTTCCTAATTAGGTAAAATGTGGCTAACAGATAAAATGACTACACCTTCTGGTGCGACTCTGATATTTTGCTATGATTGGGCAGCTTAGCAGGCACACACCTTTATTTTGACAGTAACCAAAGTTCATGCATGATACCTAAAACCTGATGTCAAATTCCATAACACATGTATGTGCGACTGCTATATAGGTACACCTTTTATTGATGTTCACATCTGCTTTTTATTGCTGAAGAAAAATAATGCTGGTTGTGCTTGCCAACAGAAGAACCAAGAAAGACAATTGGTCAGATAGTCATCCGATTTGAACGCCCACCAGGACGAGAGTACTTGCTGCAGTGGAAGGTTCAATGTTTTGTTTTTGCCACCCATACAAAGTTGGTTTCTTGAAGGCCAAGGCTGAGAACTTAGAAACAAGCTAATGTGTACTAGAGTTGGAACAACAACATTCGTCAGCTTTTGGTTTGGCCGTGCCCCCGCGTCATCCTCAAGCGGGCAGCACAGGCGGTGCCCCAATCTCTCTGCCGTCACCCCCTCTCCCCCTCCTCCTCCACCTCGCCGCCACTGCTGGAGCGCTCCGCCTGGAGGCCTGTGCAGGCGCAAGGAAGGCAGGGGTGGGGTCTATGCAGTAGGCTCGGGGCGCTGCTGCTATCCTTGGCGGCAATGGCAACGGAGGTTGCTGGGGACACCGGTTCTGGTGCCTTGGTGGTGGATGGATCTGGTATCTCCAAGGCCGGATCCACGCGATGCTTCGTCGGAAGGTGGGCAACGGCGACGGTGAAGGCGCGATGGGCAGCAGGCGACTACTTTTTGGCTGCATCGAGAACTTAGGCGTGGCTTTGGTGATCGAGGCTCGGGGGTGGCGGATGCGGTCCTCCGGCGTCTGGATCTGGTCCCCGGCCTCTCGGCCGAACGTAGGGGCGGCTAGCAGTCTCTTCGATGGTAGCGGACCGACGGCCCGCAAGGTCTCTTAGCCGCGGCGGTGGCCTGTACAACTTCGTCAGGGCCGTGCTCTACAGCATGGTGGGGGCGGCGGCAGTGGCGGCGTGGCGCGTGGTGACCAGTAGCGACAGCGGTCGGCAACCGAGTTGGACATTGGCGATGTTGCCTTGCTGCCCTAGGCTCCGGCGGCCTGGAGCCTATTTTGTGGCTTCGGCCATGTGCAACCTTGAGCTCCGGTGGTGGCAAAGATGGGCGTCAACCCATGCTTGGCAACGGTAGCAATGACGTCCATGCATGGGGTTGGGGGCCTTGGCGAAAGCCTTGCCCTTCTTTGGGTCGATGACGGCGACGCCTCCGGTCACCGTTTACTTCCTTGGAAGCGTCCATCGATTAGCCCTCTCCCCTTGTGTGGCGCTTTTTTTGGTGTAAAACCTTAGCCTTCTGGTTAGGTGACGATGGCACTTGTGGCGTCGCTCCCCTCGTTGGAGGCATCGCTTTGAAGCTTGTGCTATGCCCGCCGTGGCGGTTGCCGACAAGGTGGAACCTAGCTAGTTGAGGATTCAGGGTCCAGTGTCCATGGCGTCGAAAGGTGGCTAGGAAAAGGGCGTTGGCGCAGCGATTGGGGGGCTTGACATCTGCTTGGTGGAGGGTGACGGTGGGGACCGTGTGCTAGTTGCGCCCACGAAGATGGTGAGGAGGTTAGCGTGGGCGGCACCCATGAAGTTGGCGAGGGGGCCGGCGTGGGAGGTGGTGACTAACAGATTGTGGTGCTAAGGTGACCTGCACATGGTTTGGCGGCGGGTGATCCTACTCAGCGGTGATCATTCCAACACAAAGAGGTTTCCTGACCGGCAGATAGAGGATCCATGTGACACTTCTACCTTCGATGAGGCAGCTAGGTTGCTAGACATAGCTATGTACACGTCTGGATCTCGGTAGATGGGATCGGCTTGGTGAGCGCTAGAGGTAGTTGCACATGCTTTGGTTTGGCAGTTTGCAGCGGACTATGACGGCTAGCCCTGCTTGACGGTGGCTAGTCTGGTGTGATACATCATCTGGAGTGGCTAGTTCTGCTTGGCAGCAGGCTACCTCGGGTCATCGTTAGTAATGACCGTGTGTGCAGTCGATGGCGTTTTTGCCCTGACATCTTTGTCGTTCGTGGGGTTGGCGGTGCAGTGTGATGACTGGCCAGTGGTTTGCAGATGGTGACAGCGTTTTTTTTTCCTGAGTTGAGCTTTGGCTTTGTGCGGTTCGTGTTGATGGTCCAATCTGACCGACCGGAGTTGTTTTTTTTCCTTTTTATTGAGTTTTGTTGTTGTTTGTTGTTGTCCAGTCTAGGTTCATCTTCTTTCTATTATAATTGGCAGCTCTGCTTCTTGATTCGTTTTAAAAAAAAGATAAGGTGTACCGGAATACATATATAATACTGTGGAAATATATCCACTATTTGGATTCTGCATCTCCGCATATGAAAATATTATAAGCTAATTCACTGTTGATGTCACAGTAAGTAGTGCAACATTATTATACATTTCAACAAAATGTTTACGAAACGTATGAATGCTGATCGACGAAGTTCCTACGGTATCAACTTACAATTTTGTCCCGAGCGAAGGGAATATGCTGGGTTTCAGTGGTTACTAGGCCTTGAGGTAATGATGGACCCAACAATCTTTACCATGATACGACAGCCAAGAAGCAAGTGCGCAGCTTTTCGACTCGTGGATTATGATCTGTGTTACGTGGTAAGGTGAAAGAAAAAGCAACCTAATTACTCCAAGAAATAATGATGAGATAAGAGTCCGTTACACCCAGTAAGTTCCACTAATTATTAGTCTAATATATATAGCAGAGCAAGGCAAAGACACAGTGAAGCGGTAGTGCATCCAGATGTGCGGATGGATACCCGCGTTCGGAAACCCGTGCCTGCATTCCGCGTACCGTCTGATCCCACACGACACTTGCGCCCTCCAGACCGCACATGGAGTCTCCCGACCCAGCCTGACCCCTCGCGCCCAGCTGTACCAGACGGGTTACATTGCAACATGTGCAAGATCCGATCTATTTTTAAAACATTCAGATGCAACACTTGTAACATATGTCTGAAGATAGATAGAACACTTGAAACATGAGTCTGGAACACTCGCAAAACCACTTAAAAACAATTGCAAACATACACATCAGAATAAAATACTTTGCAACATATGTGTGAAACATATGCAACATCTAGATAAACACACTTGCAACGTACGTCTAAAAACAGATGAAACATTAGGAATAGACGTTTACAACATACGTATACAACCATTACAATATATGCAACATCCCAATCTACTTTTGCAACATCCGGCAACATACATATATATGAAACATCTAAAACACTTGAAAAATACGTTTGCAACATGCGCTTTCAACGCAATATCTACTTCCTGCCTCGGATGAATGGAGGCTCGTCGACACGGAGCTCAATGTCATGGACTGGCGCGCCGCTACCGTGGAGAAGGCAGCCAGCGCGGTGGAGAACGCTGCGGCGAGTGGATGGCCCGGTGGAGAAGAAGGATGGCGGACGGTGGTGTTGGAGAGCGGTGGAGAGAGAGGATAGTGGTCGGTCGGGCGCAGTGGAGAGCGTCATGGGGGCGTGGTCGCGCTGGAGCATGCCGCGAAGGTGTGGTGAATGGAGAGGAACAAACGATAGGCTCACAAGCGGATTTAGTTAGAGGCGAGTGGCTGAGCGCATATGTAAGTGAAGAGTGTTGGGCTGGTGTCGTGGCCTACTAATGGAACATTCGAACAGACGGACGTCTTTAGCACAAGATTACCGATTGTGAACTGTTCCTAGTTTTAAATACATGGAGGGATTAAGGAGCATATGATTTTTCTAACGAACCTTGTGATGAGGATATGCATCGTTTGGATGCTAACCATAAAAACTATCAACAACAGGTTGCATATAATGATATAAATAAAAATTTTCTACTACCTAGTGTCATTATTTAATGTGTTTTGGAACGACGACGATGCTGATGTAAATGTAGGAAAGACACCAACAAAATGGGGTGTACATACACAAAGCCAATTTTGAAGTGCAAACTCATTAAAGCCTAACATTAGGTTCGTCGGCGTACCGACAATACTTTATTGGCAAGGTCATATTTCTTTTATTAAGAGTGTGATTGAAACCTATGAGTATTTGATAGAAAGATTATTTGATAAGCTTCAAAATAGATATATTCCCACCTCAATATCATGTGGGTAAGGCTTCCAAATGATCACGACATTATGTCGTTGTTTATGCCCGGTGTTGTGGCGTCACCTTGAGCCTGGTAATCACCCTTAGGACTCTAGCATAAGTTAGAGCACGTCCCGACCACGTGGAGAACACCTCAAGTGTATCCTCCTCCTCGGCAACATCCTTAGAAGGCTAGTGTAAGCTTCAAGCCAAGTTGGAGGCCTAATTTGTATTAAGTTTGAGTTGACCTCAGACTTTAGAAGTAGCCCGCACGTGTCATTCATGATGTATCATATTTCGTTTTTCATGCTCTACATATCATAAAAGGCTACGGAGATAATCTTTCCAACAACAGTGGTCTCAGGTCCAAATTCCTTAGAGTCAACAAGAATCGTCAAAACAAGTGGATGTACATAATCTGACAGAGTGGCCTCGATGCCTTTTGGACCGTGCATCGTCTCGGAGTCCATTAGGGACGTCTCCAAGTGGTCTTGGCCACCCCTAAGACTATACATTCAGTAGTCATTGCCCAAATTGGGTTTTGTTTTTGCATAGGTTAATTTGTCATTGAATAATCAACGATCATCGGTTCGTGAAACTGCAACTGATGGCCTTAATCAGTCTAATTAATATATGATTAGCACATGTTTACTGTAGCACAACATTATAAAATCATAGACTAATTAGGCTTAATAGATTCGTCTCGTTAATTAGCCTCAATTTGTGTAATTAGTTTTGTAATTAGTCTATGTTTAATACTTCAAATTAGTGTCAAACATTCGATGTGATAGAGACTAAATTTTAGTTTGGGGAACCAAACACCCCCTGTAATGATTTTTCAAATTACATCATGTACAATTAACCTATACTTACATAACATATTCTCTAAAAGTGCCGGCCATCTATCCCATGGTTAAAACTGCAACATGTGTGAACTGAGCCTAGCTCAGTTGGTTAGGTTCCTTATAGTCGAACCTATCCACCCGGGTTTAAGTCCCCGACTTGCAAGAATGCTCGTATTTTCCTAGATTTATTCCAGGATTTAACGGCGTTGTGCTTTTAGTGGTAGGCGACGTTCCTGTCGACAACGAGGCGCTTGCGGTATCTTCGTCAATCTCGAGATGTGTCGGCAAATCTTTTCGGATGTGCTTATAGGGGTAGGGTTTATGTACCTGTATTCATAGGGGTGAGTGTGCGTATGTGTTAAGTGTCTACGTTTGTACTTATGTAATTCGCAAAAAAAACTGCAACATGTACAATTAGCCAAAGGAAGGAATATTTTGCAAAGGTTTTTGTACCGAAGTGCATCGCTTTGCTCGTCTCAGTAATAAAATGGTGCCAAACACTTCTTTGCTGCTGCCATTTCCTTCCAAAAGGGTTGTTGGTAGAATAAAGTAAAGAGAAAAGGAGGAAAAAGGAAGTCGCTCATCCAAGCCGTTCATTCTCCTATGGATGAGCCACTTATCTTGCAGTAGCAGTAACAACTGCACATGATCTGTGTCCCTTAATCATACATCTGTAATGTTTTGGATTGTATTTTCCTTGTTCTTACTTGTGCTTTTTATTTACCTGCAAAGATTAAACTTGGTGCCGAGGTCAACCAGGTAGTGCATAGTTCATAACAAGAGAAGATGTGGTGCCGTGATAGTAGGGTTCAAGTCTTTGTAATTGAAACTGAACCATGAGTGTCAAGCGTCCCAAGATCAGACGCCTCGTTCCATCACTCGCCTCACCTCGCCCAGCGAGAAATGAAAGACCAAAACGTATTTGGATCCCTTGACCTGCTGCCTCGATTGCTGCACGAGCGAGCTCTTCTTCGCTGGTCTAGAAAAGCTAGCTAAATTGGCATGTCAAGATAGGTTAGCCTCACCTGGCTAAGCAGGGGCCAGACAAAGCTTGCTGTGCATCCAAACGTATCCTAACTTTCCTCTTGGCCTGTTTCTGAAAGACAGCAACATGCCGGCGGCATCCAGAAGGCCGGCGAGTTACAATGGTGGCAGGCAAGAACCAAACGGCAACTGAGAACAAAATCTAGTCTGGATTTCCTTTGCGCTGTTGAATCTGAATTTACGCACCGCAGCTGGCCTACCACACCACGTGGTCAGCAAAAGTCGTGAGAATATTGAGTCTGATTTTACGCACCGCAGCTGGCCTACCACCGCGCGTGATCAGCAAAAGACGAACCAAACACTGCTAGTTCCTTTATTTGGCGTGTGTGATTATTTACATTTTCGAAGTAAGTGCTCACTGATTTGGCTTCATTCACAGAGGGGGCTTAGGAACCGTCAGGCAACCACGCGGGCTTTCAGACAGAGATACTAATATTTGTTTGCTACGGATCCGGAGGGAGGATACATATCCAACTCATCACTGTGAACTGTTCCTACCCAAGCAAAGTAGGAGCATAGTACTAATGGGCGTCCGTACGGAACTCTCATCCAGACACGGTCCACAAGAGCGGGGCCTATCTCTCTCAGAAAAAAATAAATCCCCACTCCATACTTATTTGCCTAGCGTCAAAGCAGCCTGTGGCCTGCTCGGACTTTCTGCCTCCTTCTCCCACACCGCGATCATCAGGCTACGCCGCACCGTGGCCTTCCCCATCGCCGGCCGCGCCATGTGCCCTCACTCCCCACGCCACTCACCTACGTCCCAGTCACATGTGCCGCTCGCGCCCTCGTCGTTCATCTGTTGCCCACTGCCGTCGGGCGCGCCGCTGACCCCGCCATGGCCACTAGGGCACACGTGCTGTGGCGCCTCAGGTCTTTTCCGACCAAGCGAAGGGCATCCATAAGCGTGGCCGGTGCTTGTGGTGCTCGCTGTCAGATCCCACCTCGATGACCAAGAATCGACAGGCCCTGGGCATCTCCTCCTCTATGTTGCAAATGTATATTTCAATTGTTTCAGAGGTACGTTACAATTGTTATATATGAATGTTGCAAAAGTAGATCAGGATGCTATATATGTTGCATATTTTTGCAGTGTTTTCAGTGGTATGTTGCAAGCGTTTTGAAAAAGTGTTTCATCTGTTTCAGACGCATGTTTTAGCAAGTGTTTTATCTGGATGTTGCATATGTTTCACACACATGTAAGTGTTTTATCTGAATGTTGTATATGTTTCACACATATGTTACAAGTGTTTTTATCTGGATGTTACATATGTTTGTTTCAAATGTTTCATCTGTGGCCGACGTATGTTGCATCAAGTGTTTCATGTTACAAGTATTTCACGGGGGCAGGGTGAGTGATGGGCGCAGGGCCCGGGTGCCAAGAAATGGGGCGCAGTAGAGCTAGGGACTATCGGACAGGGGTGTAGCGAGTTGGGGGCTGGTTCCGGGGTCCCGTCCAGGTGGAGAGAGGACGGGGTCAGGGGAAGGAGCGGGGCGTAGTGGGGGCAGGGTGCGCGTGCGAGGCGGGGGCGGGGGCGGGCTGTGCTGCCTGATGCGAGGAGCAGCGGGTGCACGTTGAGGGCAGGGTGCACGAACGAGTCGGAGCGAGAAATGGAGGCGGGCTGCGCAGGCGTCCGGACGCGTCCGTCCAGACGTCTAAACGCTAGCCACGCCGTAGTAAGTCTTGTGAGAGATGCTGTCAAGTTCCTGCAGACCAACGCAAGGGGCCGGTCACCACGTCCATGCTTATCGCCATTCGCCTGGGACAGGGAGCTCTGCTCTACTGGTACAAGGAACAAGCAATGGAACTCGTGCTGATTTCTTATAGGAGTATGCATGATCAAGTTCAACGCACGAAAGTTATCTCCAGTCATCACATGGGCATGACGCATGCTAATTGTCTTCTTGGAATGTAATAATAATAATATGGATAAATGTCGGAAGTCTAAATTTGAACTGAAACCCTATCCCAAAAGCTTCTCAAACAGTCACCTCCTAGGAGTGCAAAAACAATCCAAGACCATTGCGCTGTAATTTTTTACAAGCTCTAAGCTTTCCATCAAAACATAAACACCCCTGGCGCTAAATAACATTGCATTCGACAATAACATCTGGATCAAACATTCCGCCGACCTTCTCTTGTAGCTCTTCGGTTGAACCATCGCTCCATAGATCACAGTTAATGACCAACTTTTTCAGGCTTGGTGCATGGCATCTGGCGAGCTCCTCCACGAACTGCACTTGTCCATAGGAATGTCTAATGAAAGTAATCTTCACCTCTTCAAGGGACTCAAGAGTAATGCCATCAGCCTTGCAACTCTCCGGCGAGCGACAATAGCAAGTGATTGGGCAAGGATACCCCTGGAATTAAGATAAGAAAAAAAATCAGTATGAATCGATTAGTGAACAATGGATATAGATGTGATGTTATGTTTGGTCAAATTATGTAGTTCTATCTTTCATTCGAAGAAACTCCACGGGAGCTCAGTAGCGAGAGCTTGTCACCCTAGTGGGGGCATTAAGTTGGTAGTGGTAGGTGGGGACTAGTTGAAAGCTTGGGCCTCCCGAAACCTGAAGTGGCAGGAATGGCGTGAGGCTGGCTTCAAGGAATCTCTGCTTATCATGCTACTAGTTTTCCTGCTATAGTTGGTAATAACTATAGGCGCCGGCGTAGGGGTGAATTAGGCAGGAAAGGATCAAGGGATCAAATCAGGAAGGCTTGAATTAGGGAGAGGCAAGAGTTTAGGAGAGAATGAAGCTGTAATCTCCTTTTTATGCAGTGGTGATCAAGGAACAAACAGGCAATTACAACCCAATTCCTATTCTCATCTCCTTTCTCTGTTTTCTCAAGGAACAAACAGGCAACGACGCTCCGCCGCTCCCCACCGCGCTCCTGACCGAGACAGGATTCATCCTGGTGAACGATTCTGATGGGAATCATCCGCGTGGGGAGATGGAAGGCCTTGTTCCCCGCTACTTCAAGATGGATTTTCCACACTACAACGGTAAGGACGATCCTCTGTCGTGGCTCGATCGTTGCAAGCAGTTCTTCACCGCACAGCAAACAAACAGGGGAGCACCACAAGGTTTGGCTGGTCTGTTTCCATTTGAACAACGACACGTACCATGGGTACATGGCCACGGTACACCGTCTCGGGCCTCCATCCGCAGCAACGCCCTGGGCGAAGTACGCCATCTCCGGCAGACTGGCTCCGTCAACAAGTACTAGAGCCACTTCATGGCGCTCCTTAGCCGGACCGATCCGCTGACGGGCAAGCAAGAGCAGCAGATGTTCAACTCTGGCCTCCTCGACGAGCTCTGCTTCGACGTCGAGATGCACAAGCCCTGCGACTTGGAGCACGCCATCAGCCTCGACTGCATGTCATCTTCCTACTGCGGCGGCCATGGGCGGGCGCCTACGCAGCACCGTGCCACGCCTTGGCCCTATCGGCTCCCCTGCCGGTGTCAACAACAACCAATGCTCCGCCCCGCGCCATCCACCGGCTCACCCCCCGAGATGGCAGAGCTGCGCCACCAAGGCCTCTGCTTCAACTATGACGAGAAATTCGTCCGAGGCCACCGCTACGCTCGCCTCTTCTTCGTTGACCACAAGGATGCAGACCCGGATGACACCACCACTCCGTTTGAGGATGACAAACCAGTGGAACCCCAGGTCTCCCTCTATTGCTAGCTGCGGTATCGATAGCGGACACCGTGCGCCTGTGGGTGCACGTCGTCCATGAAGGTATCCAACGCACTCTTCACCGCCTTGGCGCTGACTTCCACATCGCCAGCGATAAGGTGCTGGTGCAGGCCTTCGTTGGCGAATGCGTCGTCTGTCAACAGAACAAGACTAGTCACTTGCATCCTGTGGGACTCCTTCAGCCCCTGTCGATGCCGAACTTTATTTGGAACGATGACGCGATGGACTTCATCAAGGGCTTGCTACGTGTCAACAACAAGACTGTCATCCTCACGGTGTTGGACCATCTCTTGAAGGCAGCGCACTTCATCCCCTCGGCCACCCCTACACGGTTGTCTCGGTCGCCCGCGCCTTCTTCGACGAGATCGTCCGTCTCCACGGCCTGCCGGCGTCCATCACTGATGACTGCGACCCAGTCTTCACCAGCAACCTATGGCGAGCTCTTCGGTCTCTCCGGGACCAAGTTCTAGATGAGCTCTGCCTTCCACCCATAGTAGGATGGACAGTCTGAGGCGGTGAACAAGGTCATCACCATGTACCTGTGCTTCCTTACTGGTGATTGGCCCAAGCAGTGGTTGCGCTGGCTGCCATCACCGAGTACTGTTTCAACATCGCTTTCCACTCGTCCCTGGGCACCACTCCCTTCAAGCTGGTCTACAGTCGCGATCCGCCAACTATGAAGATCAATGAAGCTGGCGATGCTGGTGCCCTAGCAGTTGATCAGCACCTCCAAGATCAAGATGTGTTCCTACTCGCTGCCCGGGAACGACTGCTCCATGCTTAGGAGCAAGCCAAATAGTACTACGACGCCAAGCACACTCTGCGTCTGCCGTCCATGATTGGGTCTGGGTCAATCTCCTGCATCAGCCCTCTGCTTCACTCCCAGCCACAACCAAGGGGAAGCTTGCGCCTCGCTTCTATGGGCCACACTAGATCCTACAACGGATAGGCAACGTGGCCTGCCGCGTGCATCTTCCAAATGGCACCAAGATCCACAATGTCTTCCATGTGGGTGTCATCCGCCAATGCTCCATAGCCGGGTCATTCCGACGCCGTCTGCGGCGCTGCACAACCAGTGATGGATAAGTCTTTGTGTTGGCTGGAGGTTGTGGGGCTGCTGGCTGGTGGTTGTGGGGCTGCTGCAGTACGCAACACATGTGGTCCTTGTGTCCTTTGTAGACTGCATCCTTGATTGCTTTTAGGACAACAGTTAGCATCTGTAGGATAGCATCTTTCTAGCATCTTAGACTAGCAGTTAGCATCTGTAGGACAATATCTTTCTAGCATCTTAGACTAGCATCTTGGCATATGATTGGCTGGCTAGCAGCCCTATAAATATATATCCCCAACCCCTCAGGTTGGCATGACATTGTATGAGTTTGTGTGAGAAATAAACCAGAAAATTGCCCCAACTCCTAGTGTCATCCTCTCTCGATGAGAGTAAGGATTCTACTGCTACCAAGGGTGCGAATCCAGCGACTAACAAGTGATATCGGAGCCGTATTATCCTGTAGCCTGAGCATCTCCTGCTCATCTCCTTCCCCGGTCTCGCAGCAGCCCCAACCGCAGCCGGTAGCAGCAGCAGCTCCGCCTGCCCCTGCTCTCCACACAGCAGCCCCCTCGATAGCGCGCCATGTCCGTAGGACAGTCTCAGGGCTCGGTCGCCTCGAGCACGCGGCGTCGGCAGGAGGCCGACCTCGCTGCGGCAGAGAAGCGCGAGCGAGCGGCGGCAGACGCCGCAGCAGCAGCGGCAAGGGCATCGAGGCTGGCAGCAGCGGAGCAGGCAGCATATAGAGCGGAGGTGGAAGCAGCAGCGGCAGCGGATGCATCGCGTGCAGTAGCAGCGGAGGTCGATGTTCTATGCGGCAGCAACAGCAGCTCCATCGCTGCTGATGACAGCGCCAACGCGGACCTCGAGTTGTTGGAGAGGGAGGCATCGCGAGGGCGAGCGGCGCAGTGGGCAGCCGTGCACGCCCACGAGCGCGGCAGCAGCCCAGATAGGCGCAGACACGCCGGCGGCGCTCCTGAAGGAGGCGCGCACGGCGGTGGCGCTCCTGGAGGAGGCGCGCATGGCGGCGGCAGACGGGTCGACGGAGAGCGCGGCCCTCACAGGCAGCGCGGCTCTCTCTCCCCGGTTCGGTACCGTGGTCACCACGAGTACCAGGCTGTCGTCAGGGACGTCGGCCCCGGCGGCAGGTGGCCTACCCTCACCAAGACCAACTACGTTGAGTGGGCTGCGGTGATGAGGGTAAGGCTCCAGGTGCGGCATATGTGGGATGCAGTCCGGTATGGCGACGTCGACTACGACCAAGATCAACAGGCACTGGATGCTCTCATTGCTGCAGTCCCGCCCGAGATGCAGTTTTCGCTTACCAGCAAGCGGACTGCCAAGGAGGCCTGGGACGCCAACGCTGCGGCAAGCATCGGCAGCGACCGCGCCCGCAAGTCCACACTGCAGGCACTTCGCAAGGAGTGGGAGAACCTGGCCTTCAAGCCAGGTGAGGACGTTGATGACTTTGCTTTTCGTCTCAACACTCTGCTGCAGAAGTTGGTGCAGTTCGGCGATGACACCTACGGCAAGGAGAGAGCTGTTGAGAAGCTCTTCCGCTGCGTCCCCGAGAAGTACAAGCAGATGGCTCACTCAATCGAGTCTCTGCTAGACCTCTCCACGATGACGATCGAGGAGGCATTGGACCGCCTCAAGGTCATTGACAGCGATGAGCCACAGCGTCTCTCGGGACCCGTCACCATTGGCGGGAAGCTCCTCCTCGCTCGGGAGCAGTAGGTTGCCGGCCAAGGTGACAGGAAGAAGGGGGAGCCTTCTTCCACGACAGGCGGCCGCAAAGCATGGCAAGCGTGGCAAGCCGCGCAATGACGCCCAGGCAGGGGCGCGAGGACGTGCCGAGGGTGATGATCGTGGAGGCGCCCAGGGCGGCGCCGCTGGCAAACAAAAACCAGCATGAGACGACCCTTGCTACAACTGCGGCAAGCTTGATCATTGGGCCAAGGATTGTCGACAGCCACGACGCGGCCAGGCCCACGTCGCGCAGGCGGAGGAGGAGGAGCAGCCGGCTCTGTTCATTGCTCATGCGAGCATCGAACTACCTCCAGCGGCACCGGCCACAACGGCTCTCCTCCACCTTGACGAGCCAAAAGCACACGCCCTCCTCGACGACAGCTCCGGCAACGACAAGACCGATGGGTGGTGCCTTGACACCGGCGCCACCCACCACATGACCAGGCGGCGGGAGTTCTTCACCGAGCTCGACTCAGGCGTTCGAGGCACCGTCAAGTTCGGCGACGCCTCCGCTGTGGAGATCAAGGGCGTCGGCTCTGTCGTCTTCGTCGCCAAGACTGGCGAGCACAGACTGCTCACCGGTGTCTACTACATCCCCACGTTGAGGAACTCCATCATCAGCTTAGGACAGCTGGATGAGAGCGGATCGCGCATGGAGATCGAGCACGGGGTGCTGTGCATCTGGGATCATCGACACCGGCTCCTGGTCAAGGTCAACAGGAGCAACCGCCTCTACGTCCTTCACGCACAGGTGGCGCAACCTCTTTGTCTTGCAGCCCACCGCGACGACGACGCTCGGAGGTGGCACGAGCGCTTTGGACACCTCAACTTTGAGGCCCTGAGACAGCTCGGCAGCAAGGAGATGGTGTGGGGCATGCCGCACGTCGACCACGTGGAGCAGTTCTGCGACACCTGCGTCCTCACAAGCTGCGGCGGCTCTCTTTCCCTCGCCAGGCGAGCTTCCGCGCCAAGGAGAAGCTGGAGCTCGTACACGGTGACCTCTGTGGCCCCGTGACACCGGCTACACCTGGAGGCCGGCGCTACTTCCTCCTCCTCGTCGACGACGTGTCCGGCTTCATGTGGGCTGTCCTGCTCGACGCCAAGGCAGCCGCAGCAGACGCCATCAAACGCCTTCAAGCTGCTGCGGAGGCGGAGTGCGGCCGCAAGCTTCGAGCGCCGCAACCAGACGGTGGTGGCCACTGCCCGTGCCCTCCTCAAGCAGAGAGGGATACCGGCGATCTACTAGGGTGAGGCGGTGATGACTGCCGTCCACTTGCTCAACCGCTCCCCCACCAAGGCCCTCGACGGCAAGACGCCATACGAGGCCTGGCACAGGCGCAAGCCCGTGGTGAGTCACCTTCGCGTCTTCGGCTGCCTGGCCTTCGTCAAGGAGCTTAACCACGTCGACAAGCTCGACGACCGGAGCACACCAGGGGTCTTCATCGGCTACGCGGAGGGCGCCAAGGCCTACCGCGTCCTTGACCCTACGACACGGCGTGTGCGCATCACGCGTGACGTCGCGTT
This sequence comes from Saccharum spontaneum, assembly GCA_022457205.1. Lineage (NCBI taxonomy): Eukaryota > Viridiplantae > Streptophyta > Magnoliopsida > Poales > Poaceae > Saccharum > Saccharum spontaneum. The sequence goes on along the minus strand of CM039587.1, from coordinate 32,647,201 downwards.
CGACGAGGGGCAAAGCTGGACGTGGGGCAAGATGGTGGATGGCGGCTCGACTCCGACGACCAGCGATTTCGTCGTCGACTACGTCCACTTCAAGGAGGCGGGGGGAGCTAGCAGCTCGTCCTCACTGAGCTCGCCTACCCCACCACCTCGTTCGCCACCATCTCCGGCGAGTCCTTCACCACCGCCACCACCAGCTCCGGCAAGTCCACAGGCTCCGGCGAGTCCACCACCAGCACCGCCGGCCACGCCTCGCTCTCCTACACCGGACCCTACCCCTTCAGGCTCGGCACCGGCAACTTCGGTCCACGACGAGCAACGCACAGTGGAGTTCGCCACTCCGCTGTCCAACGACGAGGATCGCATCGACGCCTACCACGGCGGCGAGCCTCTGCGCTACCGTACCGTGGACAACCTCCTCGGCGAGCAGCCAGTCCCTGGACTAGCGCAGCACGACTTTGAGGCGGAGCTGCACCTCGCACAGCACGATGGCGAGCCTCGTTCCTTCGCCGAGGCGGAGAGGGACGCGGCATGGCGTGCCGCGATGCAGATGGAGATGGACGCCATCGAGCGAAACAAGACGTGGGAGCTGGCCGATCTTCCAGCCGGCCACCACGTCATCTCTCTCAAGTGGGTCTTCAAGCTCAAGAAGGATGAGACCGGAGAGGTGATCAAGCACAAGGCGTGTCTGGTGGCGCGCGGCTTCGTCCAGCAAGAAGGAATCGACTTTGACGACGCCTTCGCGCCCGTTGCACGGATGGAGTCCGTGCGACTCCTCCTTGCGCTAGCTGCCCAAGAGGGCTGGCATGTCCATCACATGGATGTCAAGTCGGCGTTCCTTAACGGTGACTTGAAGGAGGAGGTCTACGTGCATCAGCCGCCGGGATTTGCGATTCCCGGCGAGGAGGGCAAGGTGCTTCGCCTGCGCAAGGCCCTCTATGGCTTGCGACAGGCACCGAGGGTGTGGAATGCCAAGCTGGATTCCACGCTGAAGGGGATGGGCTTCGAGCAAAGCCCACACGAGGCGACCATCTACCGGCGGGGCAGCGGAGGAAAGGCCCTGCTGGTAGGCGTCTACGTCGACGACTTGGTGATCACCGGCACCAAGGAGGTAGAGATCGAGGCGATCAAGGAGAAGATGAGGGCGACTTTCTAGATGAGCGACTTGGACCCTCTCTCCTACCTAGGGATCAAGGTCCACCAGGACAGCTCCGGCACCTCTCTTCGCCAGACTGCCTACGCCAAGCGCATTGTGAGCTAGGCGGTCTCACCGGCTGCAACCCAGCCCACACTCCTGTGGAGGAGAGGCTGAGGCTGAGTCGGGAGAGTACGGAGAAGGAGGTGGACGCGACACAGTACCGGCGCATTGTGGGCAGCCTTTGCTACCTTGTCCACACGCGACCGGACTTGGCGTTCGCCGTCGGCTACGTCAGCCGGTTCATGCATCGACCGACGGTGGACCAGCAGGCTGTAAAGAGGATCCTCCGCTATGTCGCAGGCACCTCCGATTACGGCTTGCACTACCCGAGGTGCCCCGGTGCGGTGCATTTCATCGGGTACAGCGACAGCGACCACGCCGACGACATCGACACGAGGAAGAGCACCAGCGGGACGCTGTTCTTCCTCGGCAAGTGTCCGATCAGCTGGCAGTCGGTCAAGCAGCAGATGGTGGCTCTGTCCAGCTGCGAGGCAGAGTACATCGCAGCCACTACCGCTGCTACTCAGGCTTTGTGGCTGGCTCAGCTGCTTGGCGATCTCCTTGGCAGAGATGCAGAGGCAGTGGAGCTCAGGGTGGACAGCAAGTCCGCCTTGGCCTTGGCAAAGAATCCTGTCTTCCACGAGCGTAGCAAGCACATCCGGGTGAGGTATCACTTCATCAGAAGCTGCCTAGAGAAAGGGAGTGTCCGGGCCAACTACAACAACACCCAAGACCAGCTCGCCGACTTCCTGACCAAGTCCCTTGGGTGGGTCAAGTTCCAGGAACTTCGCGCCAAAATCGGGATGGCCCAGATACCTCACAAGGAGCCACATAAGACTTAGGGGGAGAGTGAGATAAGTCTCTATGTTGGTTGGTGGTTGTGGGGCTGCTGCAGTACGCAGCACATGTGGTCCTTGTGCCCTTTGTAGACTGCATCCTTGACTGCTTTTAGGACAGCAGTTAGCATCTGTAGGACAGCATCTTTCTAGCATCTTAGACTAGCAGTTAGCATCTGTAGGACAGCATCTTTCTAGCATCTAAGACTAGCATCTTGGCATATGCTTGGCTGGCTAGCAGCCCTATAAATATGTATCCCTAACCCTTCAGGTTGGCATGGCATTGTATGAGTTTGTGTAAGAAATAAACCAGAAAATTGCCCCAACTCCTAGTGTCATCCTCTCTCGATGAGAGTAAGGATTCTACTGCTACCAAGAGTGCGAATCCAGCGGCTAACAACCATTTGGTCCGTGGATGGTGGAACGTTCTTGTTCGCTGGGAGGGCCAGCCCGCCAGTGAAGCTACCTGGGAGTCCTTGCATTCAAGCAGCAGTACCCATTGTTCGAGCTTGAGGACGAGCTCTTTCCGAAGGAGGGGAGAGATGTTATGGTCGGTAATAAATATACAGGGCTAATTAGGCGAGAAAGGATCAAGGGATCAAATCAGGAAGGCTTGAATTAGGGACAGGCAAGAGTATAGGAGAGAATGAAGCTGTAATCTCCTTTATATGCAGTGGTGATCATGGAATAAACAGGCAATTACAACACAATTCCTATTCTCATCTCTGTGTTGTTCCCCACACCAGCCACCACGGTTAGGAAACTGGCGGCTGAACGGCAGGCGACTTCCCACTCCTGCCCTATCTGGCCACTTCCCCACGGTCATGACATTTCCACACACAAGTAATCATCACTTTTCTCTGCCAACCAATGGAAGATCCAATGGCACACATTTCCCTACTGTTTAACACACTACCCAATGTTCCATGGTCCTTTGTTGACACCACTCTTAGCACAACGGAAATCACTGCACCACCAAACTGTGATGCCTTTCTTGTCAATCAGTGTCTGCTTGGCCTATACTAACTTTGCCATTCAACATTGAAGTTACCCCATGGTCTCACTCCGACCATGTAATCACACTCTGTTTGTAGCTACACAAAGGTGAGCCATAATCCAGCACAAAAGAAGAAAAGTTTGGCTATCAGAAATCTTCACTTAGGAGTAGGTATAGTTAGACTGAAGGTTGCCTATGGCATATGATCAGTTTGTTGATCGAATAACCATTAAGGTCTGCCCCCAGCCCCCCCACCTCAAGGAAATCAGAAAGGACTAAAGTTGCCTTGAACCAAGCCATCAATAAAAGTTAAAAGGACACATTTGCAGAAGCACGGAGATTACCGTCAAGTGGCCAGAATCGACCTTTATTGAAACCTTCCTTGTACTGTTGCAGCTCCTCAAGAGATGAAACATGCTTGACGCGAAGCTGTGGTCATAATCCCTTAATGAAACTCGTAACTTTAGTTTCTCACACTTGGGTAGTGCAATCGTTTCATTCAAGAAATTTGTGTATGCCTCTGTTCCCTGCCAGGATGAGAAATAATGTGATCACAAGATCAGAAGGCAAAACAGTTATTTTTTAGGAAAAATATGACTGCTACCAACACACCTTAAAATTGCAGAGGTTCAGGTTCAGTTTCAGCACATCAACTTTGTCGAAACGATGCATCAGGGAAGCGACCACACACTTTGAGCCCAAGGCTAGCAGCCGGAGGTGACGGCCAGCATTGGCAAAGCGGTGGCACTGAGGATCGTAGCCAGTGTCACCGTCCCAACTTATCTCGGACAGCTTTGGGGCAGAGATATGTGCCTTAGTGGCATCACATACTGACAGTACTTCAAGCTTAGGGGCGATGACTTCTAGCTTCTCGGTGTTTTCGACGTCGAATGACAGGGAGTCAAGCGAGCTGGAGCGTAGGGACACGTTGGAGGCAGCAGCCAGCCTGACGAAAAGGTAGAGATTCCTCAGGCGCGGGCACTGCTTGGACACAAGGGCGCCAAGCTCGCTGCCTTCCATGGTGGCGCAGCTTATGTGCAGGTCGGTCAGCGACATGAACGAGCCCGCCGGACAGAGGCGGAGCCTCCACTGTCGTTCGAGCGACAGAGTGATTCTCGTCGCTCCATCGCACACAGGAAGCTCGAGCTCCTCTTTCTTGGGCTTAGGAGTAGACAAGAAGAATTTCATCTGGGATGGCACTTCGATATAGAGGTCTCCCACCCGGCGCTGCGAGGCGAAGCGTAGCCACGGGGCGACGCGGCACGCATGGACTCGGAGGCCATGGCAGTACATGGCCACCTCGAGGCGCTGGACGGCCGGGGCGGAGCAGGCATCGAGGGCGGCGTCGATGTAGTCCAGGAGCGTCGCCCCCGGCGGCACGTCGCAGGTGCCGAGGCGGAGCTCGGGCAGGCGGGCCCAGACGTGGCGCCAGCGGCGGGAGAGCACGCTGGTGCGCGCGGCGGCGCGAGTCGATCCGATGCGGAGGAGGATGGAGAACAGGATGTCGTCGGGGAGGCTGCTGATGCGGTCGCCCGCGCCATGGCCGCCGCCTTCTTCCATATGACTCGATCGACGGAACGGATTAGTACCGCTTCCGTGCCGCGGAGGGATCACGCGAGATGTACCTATCGGATCGGAAACGACGACCTAGTCATCAGAGATGGAGAATGGTTGCCTGGTTGGGGCGCTGCCGGCATCGGAGACGGGAATGGACCAGTACCATGACATGATCACAATGCAGTCGGATCTCCAGAGAAGGTTTCAACAAAAATTGCAAGTACCTGACAGATGAAGAGGACATGGATGACCAATTTTGCAAGTTCTTCACATGATTTGATGGCCGGAGGGAGGATTCTTAGGCTGCGCCGCCGCGGAACTCTGCGAGGTGGACGATCAGAGACGATGGCGGCGGCTGCCTGCGATATGAATCTATGAGCGAACTCGGTTGGGCCTAGGGCAAGTAGACACTTACGTGTAGTGGGCTGAGTAGGCCAACAAATAACAGCCCAAATACCATCTATTCATGCAGGGTCCGTTTGGATCCTTTCTAGATTAGGCTATATGTTTTGGAATTTGACATTTCATAATTTTCTTTTGGAAAAATTAATTTCATAATTTTTCAAAGTTTAGATTTAAATATATACTAAAAAATATGTATGTGCGTTGTAACGGAAGAAAATAAGTAATCATTAAAGCACGACTTTGTATAAAAAATACATTTTGAAAGATTTTTTTCTTCCGTGCAAACCACAAAAAATTTACTCGTAGATATATCGTAGCTTTATTTTTTATACTATGCATGTATTGTTACAGTAATATCGAATTATGTGCTTCCTTTGATGAGGACCCACAAATAATATGTAATTCCAACATTTGATTCAAGTCGATAAGGAATTAGTTGCTGATATGTGAAGTACTGATTTGTCCACTGATGATTATGACGAGAGACATCTCTCTATATTACATGTTATGGCACGGTTTGAATAATTAAACAATCAGCTGAATTAGAATTAATTTAATAATATGATAAGTTTTGTTCTTAATCAAAATTGCATCAATAACTTGGTGGTGTGGAAATCTTTATTTTACAGAGAAAGATAGATTAGATGGATGATAAATTAAGATTTCAGTCATGGATATTTATAGATAGAAGGATAAATAAATAGTTTAAAGATCCATAATACTATATTTGTTGTTCATGATTTTTGTTTATAAAAAATGGAGACAAAAAAATGACGTACACAATGGAACGTAGGTTTCCATCTGACGGAAAAACAGAAAGAAACAAAAAAAAAACCAGAAAAGAACACTCGTGGACAGAAACGTATTCCACGCAAAAAAAAAAAGACAGATGGTTCTCTGATAGCCGAGACCGAGACACTTTAGGATTATTAGGTTAGAGGAAAAATTATTAGTGGCAGAAATTTTGCCTCTTTAGTATTAGCTTATGTATAGGGTATAGGTATAGGTATAGATAAGGCTATCCTAAATTCATAGGATGAAAGATAGAAATTGATTCTATAGATTCTAATGCTATGTTTCTCCTCTACAACTTATAGCGGCTTGCTCCCCTACAGTACAAGTACAACACATAAGTATCTTCCCCTTGTAGCAAACAATAGTACAGAAATATATTTGGCATGTGGCTATACGAACTTAATCGATCTATGACTAAACTATGATTATTAGAATGAATTTTAATTTCAAAGATCTAAACAGGGCCAGAAAAAAGTCCTCCAACTAGAAAACCATAATTTTTGACCCCTTCAATTATTGAAACCACTTGTTTTCATGGTTTTCAAGGTGGTTTACTGATACCACGTCAAACGTCTTACTTGGTACCACATCAGCCATGGGGAAGGAAAATTAGACTATGTTAAGCTCAGGAGGTCTAATAGACTTTATCAACAGAAATAAATAAAAAAATGAACATTAAAATCCCAAAATTTGATTTAATCTTAGGAAATTTATTTTAGCTTAGGAAAGTAAGAATCTATATTTTCGAAATCATGCTTTGTATTATTATGGTGCATATATTGGAATTATTTAGATCTTTTAGGGTCTCATTTTTTGTTATTTACTAATAGATGTCTTTTATCTATTATAATTAGTATGAGTTGTAGGTAGAGGTTCGAATGAATTCAATGACAACACAAGTAGTATCGTTTAACCCCCTCATAGTTAAACTCTAGCTGAGTGACCTCATCCACAAGGAACAGAACCGATTTGCAATATTTTGCTAACTTAATGCAACATCATTAATTCTCATATGTCAAATTATGTGCTAATAATTAAATCTGACCAAATAGAATTCATATGGCGGACGGACCAGAGGTCCAGTGGCTAGCTCTCAAGGGTGGGAAGCAGCCAGCGGGGGTTCGAACCCCCGCACCGCACCGGCCTCCGGGAAGGCCGCGCCCAAGGTGGCGCTTTGTAAAAAAAAAGAATTCATATGCATGTTTCTAAACAAGAAGCAAAAAACATTATGTGTAGTAAAATGATGTTTCCTTGCGATGTGGTGGAATCTAACTAGTAGGACCTACAATCAGGTTGCTAGATTGTTCATTTGGTGCTCAAACTAGAAAAGGTTGCAGCCAAATGTCTTCTAGGCCAAGTTTTTACATGTGCTCATATTAAATAGGATCAAGTATAAGGTGGTTACACACTTTTTCCATGTAGTATAAGTCATCGTAGACAAATTATAACAGAAAACAAGGGCATATAGTAGTAAATAATCATCAAAATCAGAGCATATAAGATTAAAAGAATTCTAATATATTCGCCATAACATAGACCACTATTTTAGAAAAAAAATCTGAAATTAGCTTTCATATTTTTGAGCTAAAACAAATTTCCTATGAATTTTCTAAGATTAAAGTAGCTTTTGGGATTTTAAATTGCACATTTAAAAAATATCTAGGTAGTTTTTAAAGATTTATTTCTGTATTTTTTTTTGGCAAAGTCTATTTTACCCACATGGAAGTAATAACATAGTCTGACTTATCTCCTTTGTTGCTAATGTTGCGCCACGTGGGACGTCCGGTGTGGTGCCATTTTAGACTAAACTGCCTTAAAAACCACCCAAAGTGGAAAAAATGGTTTCAATAGCTGAAGGAACAAAAAAAAAATCTGGTTTTCTAGTTTGTTGCCCTAGTTCGTAGTGTTCTAATGGAAGGAAGCCAGTACTCCGATTCTCTTCCGATGAATGGATGATTTTTGGTATATAATGTAGTGGATGACTGAATTCTTCATGTCCTGAACGCTGAAGGAACTGAACTGAATATTGAGAACTTGCTAGTACTGTCACATTATATCTGTTGAGGAGACAGTAGCTGGGTATAGGAATTTTGCTTTCAATTGCTCTCAGTTGTGCTCCAGATGTGCATGGTTGTTTCTACTCTCAATAGCGTGTAATGCGCGAGCAGTGTTGTGGTTTTCATTACCGATTTTCCAAGCATGGCTTGCACGGTAACCTCCAGGTCTGGCGCACGGCTAGCCGCCACAGACAATAGATGGTTGCGATGCTAGTCTTGCCTGGCGGCCGAAAGCCAGGATGTGATCTGGAGTGCAACCTAATGCCTGGCGGCAAAGAAAGCCCTAGGCGATGCGATGGATCCAAAAAAAAGTGATGATGACGTGGCGGGCTTGAATATGGAGGATGACAATTTTTTTGTTGTAGTTGTTAGATTAGTCTAATTTTTTGGTGGTTATTTTATCAAATAGATAAATAAAAAATAGAATATGCCGAACTATCGTTGCTAGTTCGTGGTTTTGACCGACAGTAATATACCTTTTCTAGCATAGTGGCTAATTGTGGGGGCTTCGCTCTGCCTCATACCCTCGCTAGGACACAGCGTGGAGGAGGCTGAGGGTGTCCCACAGAATTGTAGGGAGGCGAGGGTTAAGCGAAGTTTGTGCTATGCGGAATGAGACGGATAACAATAAATTCAAGAGTAAATGATTATTAATACTCATCCTTTATAGTAGAGGTGAAAACGGTACGTATATTTTCCAACCGTATTCGAGACCAAATCCGTTTATAGGGGTTTAAATCTGTCCGTATTCAAGTTCGGATATTCAACATCTGATACCGTATCCGTATCCGTATCCGAATACTCATATCGCATATTTATGATGTCGTATTCTAATCGTATCTTATCCGGCACGATTGACACTATCTGTATTCGAATTCAAATCCGGACAGAAATATGAAAACAAATATAATATCAGTGATATCCGTCCGTATCTGATTCGTCTTCATCCCTACTTTATAGTAACACCACGTGAGTATTTATAGGTCACACCCGTGAGAAAGAGGAAATTACAGTTCCCTGAACAGCTCAGTGGTCTTTACTCTTAGGCGTGGGGGCACTGTGGATATTTGGCCCCTCAACCCCAATCACTCCTCTGACGTCGTCTCGAGTTTCGCTTGAGGGGAACACAGTCCAACGTCTTCCATCTAACGTTGGTGGCGCGCCCGTAGCATGGGTTCACTCCATGCGGCCGGACTTTGCGGGCGGTGTCCAACCCTGTATAATCACACAGGCAAGGTACCCCTCGTCTAGGGTAGTGCAAAGACAAGTTAGCGAGGTTACCCGAGTAGGGTCAACGTTTTGTCGGACGAGGGTTACTGTCGGTGGCAAGGCTGAACCAGGCCTGGTGACTAGGGCTAAAAACGAAAACATCGGTTCTCGATTACCGGAAATCGTTTTCTAGAAATCGCCGATCCCCCCTAAATGGAAATGGTGACGGTAACCGATAAAACGGAAACGTGAACGGTAAAAAAATTCCGATAATGAAATTGAAAGTGATGTAGCTCTCTTCCGATCGTTTTTGAAAAAATACCTATTCAATCGATAATCTACCATCGAGAATTATCGAACTCAGAGAAACACAATCTCATCTCCGCTAAGCACTCCAGGCCCAGGCCAGGCCCATTAGCCAAGCCCGCTGAGCACCCCCAGCCTTTGAGGAAGCACCTCATGTCTTCAACCTCACGACTCCACGACTCCAGCATAGTGCACAGAAATACGCCTTCGAGTTTGTGAGCTTGTGACTACGCCTATGTCATTTGTGTGTTCGTGGGATCTAAGTATTATTCTATTAAGCCTGCGATGTTTATTGCTATATAATATATAATATATGTGTCT